>ML787365.1:1144676-1169950 GCA_009831015.1 Picea engelmannii
GAGGAAGCTACATAAAAGTATAAATAAGAGGCAAGGGTCTCTCATTTAATCACACTTTGAGCATATTGAATATCTACAAGTGATTGAGGTAACGAAAGGATATCTAAAGAGAATTTCAGAGGGAAGGTGAAGTAAACAAGGCCAAAATTCAAGGGATGATAAAGTATTTTGATGATGCTTTCTAAGGTATGTTATTTACAGGTCATCTCACCCTTTTTGAAATAATTTTTTTCTAGAATGATTCAGACCGCGAAATATGGAGGTTGTTGAGGAAACATATCCAAATAGATGTGATAAAAATTTCAGCTTGTGGGTCGTTGTATTTTTGGAGTTACACTCCGTGGAAAATAGGGTTTGTGGCTAGTCCTGAAACTAGTCTAAAACAAGTGTTTCGGGTAAAAACGTCATAACTTCTTCATAACAGATCCAAATTCAGTAAGACCAAATGTATTGGTTAGAGTACAGTCTGTAGTATTTTGTGTACCATTTTCAGATCCATACAATAAATATTATGTGTGAGGAATTATGTACAAGTTTGCTCTCTAGAATAAGCCAGAATTCAACAAGGTATGTCATTTTTGCTATAGCTCATTTTCTGAGAGGTTCCAAGCATTGAAACCTGGAGGAATTGCACAAAAGGCACTGAAGAACATTATGTATTATTTTCAGATCTTTATTCATTACAAGTACATATTTATGATTATTTCAAGTTAGGGTTGTTGACTAATCCAAAATTAGTCATGTGAGACTAAAGTAAAGTTTGATAAAAATGTTAGTCTCTTGTTGTTAAAGTTAAGGAAGGTTTGCAGCTATGTGATCATATACACCAGATCTATTGCAGAGTTACAAATCATATTTAGATGATGAAATTGATGAGGACTTTTGGTTGAGGTACATGTTGGGTACATGGTTGAGACAAGTAGTTGATGAGTTGGCACATACATGAGGTGTATAGTTGGGCACTTGTTAGTATTATTGTTGACACATGGTTTATAGATGATGTAGCATAATTGCCTTGGTATATTATTAAAAGCATGGATTGATCTTGGTGAGTAGATATAATTTGGTTGATAAGATTGATGAGACAGGTTGTTGTGATAGGTTGTTTAGACAGGTTATTGTGACAGGTTATTTGTATAGGTTTGGTGCATGGTTAATGCACTTGTTTATGGTATAGGTTGATGTATGGTACATGGTTGATGCATTTTTTTATGGTACAGGTTAAGGTACAGGTTGATGCATGGTTCAGGTTATTGGTACAGGTTGTTTGGTGCAAGTTG
Organism: Picea engelmannii; assembly: GCA_009831015.1. NCBI lineage: Eukaryota > Viridiplantae > Streptophyta > Pinopsida > Pinales > Pinaceae > Picea > Picea engelmannii. Next base: position 1,145,957 of record ML787365.1, read on the forward strand.
ATTAGTACAAGTTTACAACAATTTTATAACAACAAGAAGAACTACCCCTTTAGAGGGGACGCCCTAGTGGATTAGAGGTGCTCTAAGCACAAGGAACACAACCCAAGTTGTAAAATGTTAATATGACAAGAAATTATGTTTCCCTTCTCCAATGCAAGAATACTTCAGATTAATTCCTTAAAAAATGGGTGATGGAGTCTTTAAAGCACAAGCTAGATAAACAACAACCCTATAGGTGTAAACCCTCTTACTCCCTAAGGTATTCCAACCAAACTTAGGGTAAATCTAGGAGGGTACACACACTCGTATTCCACCTAGCAACCCTTGCAAAAAAGAAAGACATAGATGAAGCAATGATGGAGGGTGTATATAGAATACTCCTCCCTTGGGTTTTCACCAACAATAACCAAAGTAAGCAAGAAAAAAAATAGCATATACATATTTTTCCTTACCTAATCCAAGAAAATGAGAGAACAAACCCTAGTTACCATGCAACATTCATCCAAGATTCAAGAGATCAATCCTTTAGGGAGTGTGCATCACTCCTCATCTAATCACCAAGAGACATTCACCATAAGACATTCCACAAGAGAGAAACACCAAAATCATCAAGGGTAGCAAAAATTTCAGCCATGTACTTCTCACAATGGGAGAGTTATGTTATGAAATGAGATCTTATGATCTCTATTTATACAAAATGTCTCAAAAATAGCTTGTCCACATAATATTAGGATAAACCACAAGACTAGGGGTCAACAACCCGAATCTTACCCCTTTTACAAAATAACATTAAACAATTCAGTTAAAATTTACTTTTACACAAAAAGAAACCCTAGTTCAAAGTGACAGCACCCCTTTAGGAGACGTTTTGACACTAGGAGCAAGTCGTTGGTGTTGGAGGAGTGTAGTTAGGCTTCCCAAAGCCACATGTCAAGCATATAAGTCAAGTTCTTCATGGTTAAAGCCTCATTCTCCTCAAAAATTCCATGTGCCAATGAGTGGTAAGCTCACCACCAAACCCTATCCCCCCTAAGTGACGTCATGCCTCTAAAGGTGACATTTTTCCTCTCCTAGGAAAAACGTTTAGCATGTGGGGGCTAGGTTATGTCGTCCAAGTCATCTTCTAGGCCTCTAAAGTTTCATCTCTCTCATATAGCATGTGGGCCCTTGGCATCCACCTGTGGGGTTCAAGCCCCATGGAAGCCCAAGCTAGGCTTGTTCCTCCAAAATTGTCCACCAACTAGGTCCTGCAAAGACAAATAAGCACGCCCTCCAAGGATCTAAAGTCAAAATATCATGATAAGTAAATCAAGTCAATAAATGAGCCACCTAAGCATGTGCATCAAATATTACCTTGTCAAACAATTAATTTCTCAAAGACATTACGCAACTTGCCAAGCTTGGATATGGGAGAGTTGACAAAGTGTCATATTGGGTAGATCTTTCCCTAGGTCAAGGAGTGTTTCCAAGAGATCCCTCTCTAAGCCATGTAAAGTGGATGAAGTAGTTAAGGGTCAAGACTCAATGGGCATGGGGTTCATGACATACAAGGGGTCATAGTGTCTCATTCATGGGTGCCTTTGTAGAGAGTGTGTGGCACCTTCATTTGCAATACAATTTTTCCAAGCCCATTTTTTTGTCATTATTTGTCTCTTTCAAAATAATTTATGGACAAGTTGAAGCCCATTATCCTGGTGTGTTATCTAGATAATGAAAGTTTCACTCACAAACATGTAGTGGGAATGAAAAGATTGGCTCGTGATGAGACCCCCTTTCTCTCAGCCATGCAACTAAGAGCCATAACGTTGTCTTGGTAACTAGATGATAGTAATGTCATACCACTAAATATCCATGATCATGATAGGTCGACTCGTAATGAGACCTCTTATCCTCCAACTAACCCTTTAAGCATTCTTAATCATTATTCTTGTGGGTCCCCCCTTTCTTACAGATAAGTGTTTCATTGCTTTCTTGGGAGATCCTTGGGCAAAGCGTCTGGAATATTTTTACATAGGATTTTATCTTTTACCCAACATCAATCCCTATGGACCTTTAGCCCCTTCTTCCCATAGAATGAGGGACAACCCATTCTTGGGTCAATACACCCTAAAATCCCAAGAGATAAGGAAATAGAGGGAAATAGTGATGGAAAGTGGTAAGTATGGTTGGGAATAGTATGATGGCTCTTTAAGGGAGTTCCTAGTGGCAAACCCATTCCTAAGAAAGACCACTTACTAGGGCACAATGTCAACCACCAAGGTGAAGCAGGGAAAAAGGCATAATGTCCAAGCATATGTGTTAGGTAGCTATAGAGGTAGTGGGGGGATCAGAGGGCCCATAGTTATAATAGTAGAGGCCATTCAATGTGGACTAGGTCCACTATAGTATTAAATAAGGCCCACTATTATAACTATGGGCCCTTCGGGCCCCCCACTACCTCTCTAGCTACCTAACAATATGTCATGAAATCTAAAGCAGTCTAAGATACAACATACTCAAATGCCTCAAATATTGAAATGACTCTTACCATAATACATGATGTGTACCTCATGGAGCAAGGCTCATTGCCTTTCAGAAGCCAGGTGGTGTGGTGGATGCCATCTGAAAATATACAACCTATGTGGTGGTGAGAAGGGTCTCCATCTGTGCAAAAGGAGATTTCTAGTCATGTAGTCTCTCGGCACTCCATATCTGCAACCTCAGGGCCTCGAGACATAATCTACATAGTTATCCCACAAAATGGGGATAACAGGCACCTCTCCTGACTCCAATCATAACGATATTGTACCAGATCCTCGTACTACATGCTTGGATCCCATGCCAATATCCACACACAAGTCTGAGCTAGTCTCTATGAAAGTGTCAAAATGTTTCTCTAGCACCTATCATGTGGCAAAATGTTTATCTATCCACCAACCACATCCCCTTGCTAGAGATTGTACCTGAAAGGGTAGATAACAACAATATTTCCCTATGGATGTTATATACAACCTCATCAACCTATGATGATGATGTTTGATTCCTTCTTCCCCTTCCCCTCTAGTGTGGACACTGTGAAGCATAGTGCCCAAATTCATGACACTCAAAACATTTGATATTACTAAGATCCTTCCTCTGTCTTGGCTCTAGAGATGCTTCTCTCTGAGGAGAATCCATTCTCCTAGGAGAACCTCTTCTACCTAGAGAACCTCTTCTTCCCTTACGGACTACAAGGTCCTAGTTTTCATCACGGCTACTCTTCACTACACCATCTAGATCCTCCCTGGACACCAATCGAGTTTCCTCCCGAATACAATCAGTCCATATCCTATCAAACCCTAGCAACATCTCTCGTGCTAGATCCCCTTCACAAAAGGTTCCCAAGACCTAGGAAGACTTCTCAATGCTACATTCACCAACTCAACATCCAATAACACATGTCCATCCCGGAACAACACTGCATTTCCCTACTCAATCATTGAGGATGAGAACACACTTCTAGCACCCATAGCACATTTTCCACTCGCAACACATCCATCTAGAATACCATTTCTCTAGATCCCTGTACTATATCCATGGCCCTCATACAAGCTCCTCGTACATAGTTGAGTCAGACACTGTGAATCTCACAAACAAATCATGTGCCCATGTTATGTGTCGGTGATTACCACTAAATAAGAACCATGCAATCCTCCAAGGAAAGCATCATGCTTACCCAAGTGACGAACATCCAATGAACTTCTGCCCAAGTCCATCATCCAAGTCACCAAAGCACCTGAGTTGTACCCATCGTAACTCACCATGACAAGTCATTGGAATTCCATCCACAGGGTTGGCGACCTGCCACACAACATATTGTTGTGATCTGGGCTCTCCACCATCCACCAAAACTCTCAACTTGCCACACCACAGAGTTACAATAGTCCACAACTCCTCGTTTGGACATTCTGCTCCATGTCTCAAACCATATACCATCTAACATGTTTCCACCTACAACCATCATTGTAGCTCCCTCTCAAAGATGTCACATGTGACCTGCCCATAACAAGAACAATAAAAACACTATTCCAATGTTGTATCCCAAAATGTGTCTCAAAGATTATCCCCTTCTCTTTAAATTCCACGCTTTTATACCATGTCAATTTTCACATGAAACTCTATGTGACTAATTTTCAAATCTTAAAATTGCTTCCTAGTGAACTAATAGAAAAACCCTCGTTGTTATCACTGAACAATTTTATACTGAAAATTATTGAATAAAATTATATGCAGCGAAAACAACAAGATCAAAGATGAATAATCAATACACATGAGATACAAATTTTGGTTATGTAACCTTGTTAACTTCAGAAATTATGAGGGAAAAATCAGTCCTCCCAACCAGTACAATATCACCAAATCTAAGGACAACCTTGGCTTCTCAGCCAATACAAATATCACCAAAATTTGAGGACAACCTTGTCCTTCAATAACCATAAAAATCAGAAAACCAAACCTCAGTAATTTACTGGAAACTTCATTTGCTCACAAATATGTTGCAAGCCACCTGTACGACCTGACGATGTCACATGTCATCATGTATGGACCTGCTCTTATCCAAAAAACTATGTACGTGGTTCTCCTTACTACAACCTGCATATATACATGCTTTTCTCCACTGCAACCCATGTATACATGATTGTGCCCACTGCAACCTACATACATACGTGATTCTCCCTTATTCAACCCACGTACATATGTGTTTTCCTTCTTGCAACTCACATACAAGTACAGAAAACCCTTGTACGGAAACCTCAATATAATTCGCTCCCTGTGACTTCTCTTACTCTAGGCTACATTTTCCAACATGCAGAATTTCCCTTTGCTGAAAACACTAAGCCACCTAGCACAAGTGCAGACTCACTGATGCTCGCTCCATTCTTCTAGTCACTTTACACAATATGAAATGTCACAATGACCTCTCTCCTTTATATACAAGTCTTAGGGGTCAACATAGAAGCCCCTCCACAAATCAACATAAAATTAGACTTTCTTGTGGTTGTGAAGCCCCAACACAAACCCACAAATCCCATTGTTGTGATTCTTTCGTCACCTTAGTGAGAAAAATAGAGGTTCTTGCAAGCTTGGTTGGGTTTGCTAAGCAGGACAACTAAGAAAGATATATAAAAGAACAACTAAGAATTAAACTAAGAAATAAAACAACAACTAAATTAATGAGCATGGGGACATAAGGACAAAAGAAACAATGAGACCCATGTCACCAATGATAAGGCTGATATTAGTGAAAGAAAATACCGAGAAGAAAGAGGACTATGAGTCTCTTTTTCCTCCAAGGGAGGGCTCTTGAACCCTCACAAATAAGTTCTTCTTACAACTTTGAAAATGAAAATGAAAATGATGAAAGAATTATTTGCTAATCCACTCAAGGGGTGAGATGGATTGCCCAATGCAATGATGCTATTATACTCTTGATGAGAATAGAGGATTCCTCAAGAGAATAGTGGCAGCATAACTTTGCTATGAATTCTCTGAAAAATGAAGTGTATCCATGGCCTTTCTATAGCATTCCTTTGAGGTATTGTCCAACTAGTTTGTAGTGTGTAAAGAGGCTAATTAGGGCATTTCTACGTCTTTGATCAGCCACCCAGTCGAATCCAGTCTAGATTTGAGTGTCAAATCAACTTGGAAGTTGAACCAGAAGTGGGTGGGAGGCCGACCACTCTCATAAATGTGTCATTTCTCAGGTGCGCGGATTTTTGCAACAACAGTCGTGCATCGTGCGCATGTGCGCAATTCTTGTGTTTCTGTTTTGCGCATGTGCGCGCGCACTCTATGTCTTCATAGTGCCCTTTAATTTTTGCACTAGTTGTATAGTTTTTGACCCTTTGGAAATGATTTTTTGTTAATTTTGGTCCATGGGTGACCTCATAACTGTTTGACGATGTTGAATTCTTGTAACCATTTGCGGACGAAATTTCAGTGATAACAGATGCCCCCTGATGGATGAGGTTAGGAGCATACGTATAGCCGAAATCCATCAATGTTTCTTCTACTGAGAGTGTTTTTGTAAGAGAGAGTGATAGTAGGATTGTCAAGATTTACCCATTGGAGGGAGAAGGGAACCTGTAGAACCCGACCTTCCATAAGGTGTGTAAAAATAAACTATGTACAAATGAGGCGGGCATGCCCCATGATCGTGTCATGTAACTCAAAAAAGAATGAAGTGTTGATGTAGACAACTGCAGCGCCCTCAGGGGTGGTCGTGATAAAGGCAGAAGACAATTCTGCGGAGGAACATACTCTGAACAGTAGGCAGCGATATCGGTAAGAAGTATCACGGATTCTGTAGGCATTGATAGCCCAGCCAAGTTCAGAGGTCTTCGGCGAATATAAGAAATAACTGCAATAGTCACAAAGTAAGACCCACTGTAACATGAGAAAGTGTTGACGTCAAATGTTATGGGGTTCAACGATAGTAGGGAGCAATTGTGGTTCTCCCTGTGTCGTCCGAGAGCTCTCATTGGTAAGGTAATGAGAGTCAAGATACTGTCACCCTTCTGAAAAACTGTACTGATGTCGACAAAAGGGGGACGCAACTCCTAGAGGCAAAGGGCTTCATGAAATATACTAGGTGAGGTTAGGAATTTGGAAGAGGTACATGGATGAAGTCAAGATGTAGGAAGACTCAAGACTGCCCTTGGTTGGGGGTATATGTGAGGTAAAAAATGGTCGCAACCATTCAACGAGGTCAAGTGTCAGGGGGACAATAAGACAGGGAATAAGTTGTGCCAGAGGCAGGACAAAGTGAACAAACTCAGAGGGCATAGGTAAGTGGCATGTGGGATACTCAGAGGATATGGACGATGTCATCAAGGGTAGATGATAAGGAGTGCCCCAACTAAGAGCGACATGGGTTGCGTTTTCCAAAAAGGGAAGAAGGTCACCAAAGGTGACGACAAAAAGGAATGGAAATGCGGGAAATAAAGGCGTTTGTACAATAAATAAAGAATAATTGGGGATGAGTGTACAAATATAGAAACGGGTGCCCCAATGTAATATGGTTGGCCCAGGTAGGGCACAATTTTCTTGAAGAACTGGTGGAGGGTGGGGGCCCCATGGGTGGGTTTCTGTATGAGGTAGGTGAAATGAAGGAAAATTTGCAGAGGGGCAAACTGATTATGGATGAAATGGGGGGTTCATGATACTGCAGAGGTGCAGTCAAAAATAAAACTTTGAAAAGATAATCTGGGAGTCCGGTGGGAAAGATAGCAAAATGAGGAGAAGGAGTATGTGGCTGATTCGCAACATGATGTAAGACTATCGGGACTCCCATCCCTAAAGGGTTTTTGAAAAACAGCATCAGTGTCAAAGGCGCAAAAGGGTGCTATGAATGGGACAACTCATGTGGGTAAGAGTGCTACTGGGTGATAGTACTGAAGATGCAAATGGAGGTGTTGGTACTACAGAGCTGGAGATGGGGATCCTAGAGGCAAATGTCAGAGGGTGTGACTGGAGATGCAAGTGAGATTCAGAGGGAATGACTACTTGCTAGTTCTGAGTATATACCTAAAGGGGTTGTGGTGATGTATGATGACCAAGTACCTGCACACATGAAAACCAAATACCCAACGTGAACAATATCTAAAGAGAATCGAATCATACGAGCATTTATTTGATAATTTTGAATATGAGCATGCGTACCTGGTCGGGGTATGAAAAAAAATAGCGTCCCAGGGGCTCAGGATGAAAAGTGGTCTGGGGACTATCGTGATGTAGATGTCAGGATTTTGATACCGTGGTTGAAGACGGTTCGAAGAATGGACACCCGGAGCTCCCAGAATGGTGAGTGGAAGTTTGGAAAAAAGGCCTATATATAGTTGTAGGGCCCACATTGCCACCTCATTTGTACTTGCTGCTAGAGTGACTGGAGGAGAGGTATTCAGAGGAGATTTGGATATTTCAGGAGAACGAGGCAGTCGATCGAGGACCAGTGAGCTTTAGGTTAGTAGTCTGATCATCCTGCATAGAATTAGGTTTTCCATTTTTGGGCAGGGCTTGTACGGAGGGCCGTACAGGGGGTTTTATGGGTGTGGGCCCCCATGTGCACGGGTGATCCAGGAGTATGCACGCACAAGTGCATGCCTGCCGGCCGGATAGTCGTGCATGGGGGCGCCCATAATGGGGACAAAGGCACACATTATGTGCATGTCTGTTGGCTACACAGTCGCGCATGTGTGCACGGCTGTGTGGTGGACAGGCGTGCTTTGATGCGCACTTGTGTTCATGATAGGGGCACATAGAAGCGCCCTAGTAGGCTAAGCAGGCACGCATGCATGCGCGCCTGTGGGATGGATAGGCGTGCCTGAGTGCGCACCTGTAGAATGAATAGGCGTGCCTGAGTGCGTGCCTATGGAGTGAACAGGCGTGCATACGTGCGCACCTGTGGGGTGAACAGGCGCGCATGGGTGCACGCCTATGGGTTAAACAGTCGTGCCTTGGAGGCAAGGTTAACGGGTGTAAAACTTATCTTTTTATTGTTTTTTTATGGTCAATGTGGCTGACCTGGGACTGTGTTATGTGGTTGTAGGTGATCTTTGTGCACGATGCCAATCGGCTAGTGAGAGCGGGATTGGTCTCAGCTGAGGGATGACGTGGCTATTGAGGATCCGGGGGTACGTGCTACTTTGGCAACCTATGGGTTGCTGAAGTTATTTGAGTGCCCGTTGATATGGGCACAGGAGTATCTCCTGCAGTTCCTTATCCGAATGTGGAGTCCAAACCTGCATTGTTTTATGGTGCGGGGAGAGCAAATTGTCTTCACTGCAGTGGAGGACATATATTATTTGACTGGGCTCTCGTTTCGGGGAACACCCCTACCAGCGAAGCCGGTGTTACCTGGGGATGTGGCGCTAGTGACAGTGGGTTGGAGGTTCTATTCTAGGGTGAACTTCATGTCAAGCTCCGTCGTGAGCATCGGGACGATGGATGCTCTAGTGCATCATTGTATAGCAACAATGATTGTGAGGGTGTATGGGTCCCTGATGACTCAACGGATCAGTAGTGGTCAGCTGAGTGTGATGGAGAGGGTACTAGTTGGTGATCACTTCACCTGGGGGCTTACGCTGCATGCCAGTATGGTAGGGTAGCTAGACCATTGTCAGTCCACTGATACAGGAGAGTTTGTCTTTGGGTCCATTCTAGTGGCCTGGTTTTTGGAGAGGGTGCCTATGTTGCGCCCTAGGATTTTATTGGGCACTCCTGGGGCGTGAGAGCCACGACTGAGGCAGTGGTTGACTATTTTGCTTCACCACGGTGGTGGAGAGGGTGGCCACTTCTTCATGGCTGAGGCGGCACAGGTGTGGTGGCAGATGTCGCAGGTGATATTGCAGTTCCCTTATGCTGGTGTTGACTTCCGGGATGATCCGGACATGGTGTTACCTCCGGGGGAGGTTTTTGATCATTGAGGTATGTTGATGAGTTTGATATATATTATTTGTTTCTGAGATAGCATGACATGTGTATTTGGTATAGATGTTGATACTATATGTTGTTTGTTTGTATGTGCAGATGTGGCACCTCGCAGGCATGAGGTTGAGTTGTTGAGGGTGTCGGCTCGCCAAGAGTCGAGAAGACCATCGCGGGGAGGGCCATGGGTAGGAGAGATACATTGAGGCTAGACCAGCTGAGCCAGAGAGAGTAGCGAGGAGACGTTGGTTTGATGACCCAGGTGTCGGGCCATCACATGCTCCTCCGACGGATGTCGGTGCAGATTTTGAGGATATTCGTCGCCACCTAGAGGCGATGCTATAGGGCATGCCTGAGGGCATGTGGTCATGTATCCAGGATGAGGGCATCCTGGAGCAGTGTGTGGGAATTCCGCCACCATGGTAGGCCATGGTATGACGAGTAGCAGTAGTAGGTGCTGCTATGACCGAACGGTTACCTCCAGGTCCAGAGGGACCAATAGTGGGTGGGGGACCACCGCCTGAGGGAGGGGCAGGAGGTGGTGCTCTAAAGGCACCTTGAGTGGAGCTCTATGTATTTTTTTATATTTGTATATAGGCTGGTGAGCCCATTTTGTACTGAGGTGCTTCACTGGCCTACGGATACTTGTATTTTTGTATGTAAACATTTGGATGGCATTGTGGACCATCTTATATATACATGAGTATACTTTTGGAGATCTATGTGATGTTTACATGTGTTTTGGTAATGTGTTGATGATGTCTAATCTATATATGCTATGACAGGTTTGTTGATGTGTTTATGTATGTGTAGAGGTATCTTAATGTGACATATGTCAGTCTAACACAATGTTAGCTAAGTTATCTGTAATTCGATTCAATTGTCTTGGAATATGTGTAAATGTAATGAAATCAAAATGTCGAGATAAAAGTCTAACCTGCAAGTATTTGCGAAAGAGGCAAGGATCACGGATGCGGTACACATTGTTGAGCTGGAGAACGACTAGTTGAGAGTCGCGAAAGACGCTAAGTTGACGAATATGATGATGCTGGGCATCGGCGAGGAGGCCAATGACGGCTGTGTATTCGGCTTGGTTGTTGGTGGCTGAAACCAAACATATGTCACTCGAATGGAGCATTTCATGTGAGGGGATATAGAGGGCCCAAGCTGCCGTAGTGAGATTTTGTGTCCAACGGCTGGCGTCGTCGGCATAACCGATGTGGTAGGTTGGTGGAGGAAGCATATTTCAATAGCACAAATGATAGTTTAGACGTGAGGGATGGAAAAAAAGATTTAAAACACTAGAAAAGAAATAACCTAAAGTAGAAAATTTACGCTTAGGCATAAAATTTCTTTAAGTATAACCCGTTGACGGGTTTTTTGAGAGAGAGGCCTTTGGGAGAGGCCTTTGAGATGTATGCTCCTTTGGTGAGACAATGTTGGATAATGTATGGGCCATGCCACAGTGACTTGAATTTTCCATGACCAAAGGTATCGTGAGCGATATCATAAGCAAGGATGAGGTCGCCTTCGTGAAATGAGCGAAAGTTGACATGTCAATCAAAGGTGGCCTTTGATCATTTTTTAGCTGCCTCATTGTTATGTAATGAAGATCGACGATCTTCATCTAGGGACTCTAAGTTCAGCAAGCACTGCTCCATTGGAGTAGTGTCGGGTAATAGCTCAATTGCGGTGTGTAAGGTGGGAATTTCGCACTCGATGGGAAGAATGGCCTCAACCCCATGGACTAGATGAAATGGTGTGAAACTAGTGGTTGTTTTCACAGCCGTACGGTAAGCCCATAACGTGAAAAATAGCATATGATGCCAATTGGTCTTATGTTTATTAACCATGCGCTGTAACATGGTCTTGATGACCTTGTTCACTACTTCGACCTGTCCGTTAGACTGAGGATAATATGGTGAGGCAAACTTGTGGGAGAATCCTAACCAAGATGAGAGTTCGACGAAAATCTCATTCTCGAAGTGTTTCCCGTGATCGGAAACTAGTTGGAGTGGTACTCCAAAGCGGGATATGACGTGGTTAAAGAAAAAACGCGTTGCAGTGTCAGCGGTATTGTTGAAGGTGGGCATAGCTTCTGCCCATTTTGTGAAGTAATCGACTGCGACAACAATGTATTTGTGGCCATTGTTGGAGGGAGGATTACAAGTCATGAAGTCAATGCCCCATTTACAAAAAGGGTCGGCAATGATGACTGGATGAAGAAGAGCAGGTGGTTCTCAGGCTTTGTTGCCGTAAAGATGACACTTCTCGCATCGTTTCACGACATGAATGCAATCGTGAAACAAGGTAGGCCAAAAGTAACATGCTCGAATGATCTTCTGAGAAGTGGATATTCCTGAAAGATGGCCCCCACATGCGTCGCTATGACAGTCGTTCAAGACTCTATCGGCCTCGTCAATGGTTAGGCATCGACGAAGAATGGTGTCGACCCCTCGCCGATATAAGATGTCTCTGATGAGGAGGTAGCGGTGGACCTGGTGGCGAAAGCGACAACAATCATCTCGTGAAACATGGTTACTGAACTTTTGAGTTTGGAGGTAGACGAGGAGGTCATTGTACCAAGGATCATCCGAAGTGATCTAAAAGAGGTGTTCGTCGGGAAAGTCGGTATTGATGGGGGCACTGATTGTGTCAAAGGGGAAGGCCATGACAAGTTCGGCAAGGATGAGGGCTTTCTTTCTCTTGGGTGTTGAGAATTCAAGATCGTACTCCTGAAGGATAATGATCCATCGGGCAAATTTTCCACTAATTTGCCGACGACTGAGCAAGTATTGCATAGGGTTGGAATCTGCTACGACCTTAGTTGTGCAAAGTAGAATGTAATGATGCAGTTTCTGGACTGCGAGGACGACTGCAAGGGATAGTTTCTCTTCGTGTTTATACTTCAAGGGTGGCCCTGAGAGGTTTTTACTAACGTAATAAATGACATGCTCACGATCGTCATCACTGATTTGAACAAGAACTCCTGCTACCGAGACGGTTGAGGCTGATATGTAGAGGATATAGTCGTGATTGTAGTCGGGTGCACTAATTAAAGGGGCGTTGGAGAGCATCATTTTAAGATCGTCAAATGACTTTTGGGCATGTTCATCCCAGTAAAATGGGATGTCGTGGCATAGTAAGCGAAGGAAACCATGTGCGCGAGTGGCGTAGTCTGGGACAAATCATCGTAGAAAGTTAGCCTTTCCTTGTAAGCTCTAGAGTTGACGTAAATTCCGAGGAGGTGGAATTTTGGTGATAGCTTGGACTTTGAGAGAGTCCACGGTAATACCACTTTGGAAAACAATCATTCCGAGGAGGCGCCCCGCAATGACGCAAAAAATGCACTTGAGGGGATTTAAGCGGATGTTGTACTAACGACACCGTTGGAAGAAGATCCGTAAATCACAAGATGTTGGGTGCGTTTCTTGGATTGAGTTGTGAGATCGTCCAAGTATGCAAGGATGATATGAGCCAGATTGTGAAAAATGTATGTCATATCCCGTTGGAAAGTTGCGCCAGCATTCTTTAAGCCAAAAGGCATGACACGATATGCAAAAGTACCCCAAGGGGTAGTGAATGCGGTTTTGTATTGATCGGTTGGGTGAATTTGGATTTGATTATAACCAGAGAAACCATCCATGAAGGATAGAACCTCGTGGCCTGCGCAGTCGTCGATAATTTGATCGATGAAAGGCGTTGGAAAGTTGTCTTTGGGACGTGTGTGATTGAGATCACGAAATTCTGTGCAGACGCAGATAGTGCCCTGTTTTTTATTAATGGGTACAGGGTTAGAAACCCATGAGGTATAGGCGATGGGGTAGATGAACCCAGCCACACGTAATTTGTCAATTTCGGCTTTGATGGCTGCTTCTTTGGATGGGTGTAGAAGTCATTGTTTTTTACGAACTGGTGTAATGTCGGGCCAGGTGTCGATGCGATGTTCGACGATAGAGGGATCAAGGCCAGGCATTTCTGTGTATGACCAGGCAAAAATATCTTGATATTCTTGGAAGAGGGCTTTATAGGAGGTGATTTCTTGAGGAGTGCAAGCAGTTCCAATGGTGATTTCCTCGACGACGCCATTTTTGATGGAAATTTCGATTTTGATGGTCGGGGAAATGTTGGCCATGTTGCCTTCTTCAAAAGCATCAGGGGTCGGAATGGGGTTGTTGAACCAGTTGATATGCCCTGATGGGATAAAATCCTTGGTTTCGACCGCGTATATGGGGTCTTGGTTAGGAGGCATGGAGGCTTCCTATGGAAAGAAGAGTGCTCGGTGGTGTAGCGCATCCCATGAGTAGTTGGGGGTGTTTAACTCTTCGAGTATTTCCTCATCACAGTGGAATTGGTGGGAATACAAAGGGTCGTGAAGAGGGATATTAGTGACTGTTGTCGTGTGGCTGCCCCTTGGTGAGGAAGAAGCAAGCGGAACGTCACAATGGAATTGCAATGGTTCGCTCGACATAAACCAAATATCGAAATACTGAGGAGTACCCGTGGTAGTTGGATGTAAAATTTATGTAGGGAAATGAGTGGGAGAATTGGGGGGATTTGGGGGTGAATCTTCGGATAAGTCATCCAAGAACCACGGAGGCGTTGGGAGGGCCTTGGGTTCGGGAGAAATGAGATGAAGAATCTCTAGTGATGAGGTAAGGTCAACCATCGATTCAGTGGGTCTTTGAAGCAAGGTCAATTAGCGTTGTCTGTATTCAATGATCATATGACACTGGTATGTAAAATGATCTAAGGATTCACATAGAGAGCAAGGGCATCTCATACGTTCATTGACTGAAGTTGTGACATAATGGATGTCAGTGATTTTTGGTAGGGATGATGCAGTTGGACTAGGTTCGCTCTAGAAGCTTTGGCGTACTGTGGCTAATGTATGTTGAAAGCATGGCAGTGTTGGGAAATGGTGTGTATGATGGCCATATTATGAACATATAGCGCAAGTGAATTTGGTTTTCAGCCCTTTACTACTTGAGTGAGGGGAGGTAACGGCAGTACTTTCTACGATGGCGAGTATTGATGGAGTTTGATTGAGTGGAATCAAGTTCCATAACTCCGGTAGAGATGGGAAGTTGTTGGTTTGGTGTCCATCTTTCTCACATAGCGCGCAAGGGGGTTGGACGCGCGGGGGAAGTGGAGCTGTGGGCTCCTTCTTCTTTCTCCTGCCCCCAGCTGTGGCAAGGAGGTACTAAGAGGGGGTGTAGAGGGTACAGTGGGAGTGAATATGGGAATCGTCATTGGGATTCCTTCTATTTGGGGGGGAAGGGATGGTCGAGGGACCATCTCTGGTGGATGTAAATACCAAACTAGAATTGCTAACACCATATTAGGGAGGGTAAGCGTTGCGGCTACTTGGAAAGCTTGTACACCAGGTGGAGGGTAAAAGAAGGGGATTTGAGTAATGGCTTGGGGAACTGTCTCCCAAACCGGAATATGGCCTTGGGGAGAGGTGAAATCGTGGACTGGTGGGGTCAACGAGTTCGCAGGAGGCTCGTGAGGGGGGAGCTGTGCGACTAGTGGGACGTTAGATATGATAGAAGCCTCCCTAGGAGGAGGGGGTATCCTCTATGTTAGTTCCGTTAGATGATACGGCGCATACTTGATTGGAAGGATGAAGGAGTGGTGGTGCTCCATGGTAAGTTCCTAACAATGATGGATCTTTGAAAATTTCGAGACCCATTTCGATGAGTGGGTATGCATCGTGACTCGTGTGGATGAGAGGAAGAATGTTATCGATGTTGGCAGAAGGGTTAGGCTCATAATGTGAGACTTATTCAATGGTAGCGATCTTTCCATTATGGGGAAACATCATTGTTTGAAAGACGGAAGAGGCAAATTCCTTCATAGCATACATGTAGCTACGACCGAACAGGATAGTATAATCAAGTGGGGCGTCGATAACTTCAATGTCGATGAGAATAGTCTTGCCCCCGAGTTCTACGGGGACATTTTGGAAGAGCCCTTCAGGAGATGATGGTTGTCCATCATAAGCTCGTAAGGTAATGGCAGATGGTATGAGTTCGGGGGAACCAAGTTTCTGCCATATTGATTTGGACATTATGCATGTGGATGCACCTTCATCAATGATGCACCGATGAACTGTAATGTTCTGTATTTTCACTGGGATTTGAAAAGCGATCAAAGCGGGAAGGCAAGGTTCTCCACTGTCGAGATCAAATGTAATGAGTCGCGTATCTGCAGGGTCGACTTCCCCCAAGGCGGAAAGTAATGATTTCCGCTGAGTTGGACAAGTTTGAAGGACTTCTAAGACTGACATAACAGTCGGGGATTGTGCTAAGTCATCAACCAAACTGTAATTATGAGCTGCCCTAGCCTGTGGGTTGTGGACATTCCTGCGCCATGGGATGTGAGGGATGTGAAGAGGTGGTTCTGTGTTAGGGTGAGGGATCACCAACAAGGGTCCCGTTGGTGTGGGAATTGTTTCTAGAGGAATGGGAGGGGACTCAGCGAGTGCATGGTACTGACGATTATGTGTTTGCAGAAGGATTTCTTCCTCACTGGTGAGGAGGATCATGTGATCTGTTGGATTGTTTGGATTGAGGTACTGTCCCAACTGAGGTGGGGTAGGATGCGTGTATTGTTGGGTGTTTATCACACCTTGGTGTGGAATAGGATTCTATAGCATGGTTGGGGGGGTTGTTGTACATATTGTTGTGGGGCCTGCTAAGGGGCAGGCAGTGCTAGAGGATGTGGTAGACTACCTGAATCTTTCAGTCGTTTAAAATCAGTGATTTGGGGGCAATGATGAGTATAATGACCGAACTCACCGCAAAGGGCACAAGGGAAATTGGTTTTGATAGTATTGTTATTTCTCCCTTGACGCCTGTTGTTATTGCCCCCTAGGGGTTTTGATTCCCGTGGTTATGGTTGCCCCCAGCCGGTTGGTTTTGTTGGGGTTGATTCCTGCCTTGACCTGGGTTGTTATTGTTCCTATTTCTTCCTTTCTTTTTGGCATTATTCGACGGGTGGGTCGGATTTGCCGTATTTAGCTGTTCAAAATTTTGATATTGCTGAACGGGAGAGGGTTGAACAAAATTCACCCCAGCGTGAGGGTGTGGGGGTGCCATGGGTTGTGGAGGACCATGAAAGGGAAACTATTGATTCTATGGGGGTTGTGATCCATAAGGTACATAGGAAGGCATAGTGCTTTCGCTAGTACTCATAGTATAAGCTGAGGTAGAGGGGGTACCAAAACTTGTCTGGATAGGTGGGTGTAGTGGGGGTGCCGGCGGTGGCCCACTGATGGGTAGAGGAATAGCAACAAGGTATGGTTGTTGATAAGGGGGTGGGGGGTAATAAGAGGTTCCCCCATACGTCGAAGGATATTGAGGTGTGCCATACATTGGTGGTGGTTGGGGTTGAGGACTATGGTGTGTGGTATTACCAATTAATCCGTCTGCTGAGTGAGACATCCCGGGTTTGTCTTGACCAAATGGCACGGGTTTGGGGAGGTTAGAAAGTACTGTGTATAAGTATCTTGATTGTGAATAGATGAGGTCGTATTGTTGAGCCTTACTGATGGCTTCTTCTTCAGATTGAGGGAAGGTGGAAGCTACATCTTTACCAAGGAGAGAGACAAGTGATCTGAGAAACCAGTTAAGACACTGTTGTTTGGTGGTTTCAGCTTTGCATAAACTACGTCATCTACGCCACTCGTGAATGTGATCAACGATATGTGTGGTTGAGGTTTGTTTGAAATTAGAGAGTAGTTCAAGACCATTGTCATGGCGGATTGGTAATTGGAAGAAGGTCAAAAATGCTTTGGCCAAGGACTCGAAAGTCACATGGGACCCTGATTTTTTATCTACATACCATTTGGTTGATGGGCCAGTGAGTGTGCTTTGAAATAATCGTAGTCTAATGGAATCATCCATAATGATGTTGGAAGATCACCATAGGTGGAAAGTCATGACATGGTTGGCAGGGTCATCTCCTACCTTTCCTTCAAACTTGGGGATGTTTGAAGGTAGTTTGGTGGGCATGGCAGGTCATGTGGGGTCATGCAATATAGGATCATTGGTGAGTTTGCTTAGATATGGTATGTTAAGAGAGGCCAAATATGGCATTTGCAGTGGGGAGGAGGATTAGCTCCAGCCATGGTGTATGTGTGTTGTGAACCTAACCCTTGAGGGGGACTAGGCGGGTTGGTACTTCCCCCTTGAGAGGAAGTTGGTCCTCTGCTTCCGTGTAAAGGAGAGCGAGTGGACGGAGGGACTTGGGAAGTGGACCCAAGTAATGTGGAACCAAGCAAAGCTGATCCTAAGACAATAGCAATCACAGGAGTGTGTGAAGGTGGTGCCGATGAGTTGGCAAGACTACAAACTCCCCCTAAAATAGGAGGGAGGTTTAGTAAGCGTCTGGAATGACGGGGGTTCTGTGGGTCCCCTATGATGTTCGACTAGCTGAGTGGATGTGTGAGAAATGTGATGAGAGAAAGTAAACAAGAACCTTTGTTGCAAATTCTGAACTTTACACGATATATATATATATATATATATATATATATATATATATATATCCAAATCAAAATGTAATCAAAAGTGCATCATACATAAAGTGTTTTTTGAAAAAGAAACATATATGTGGATAAGTGGGATGTCTCTGCATGGGGAATTAAATAAAACAAATGCTCGTGTCCTAAAATACGTAATGTCATTCCTCTCAAATAGCACTGAACCTTCCAATAGTACTCAACAGTGGGATCTGAAGTCACCGGAAGAGAAACTAGTTAAAGATGAAATAATCAGTTATAATGAGGGGTAAAGGGGGCATATCCCGAAAGAGCTAGTGATATTTCTCAATAGCCACACAAAATCCGATCAAGGTGCAATTGCAGCCCACAATTTCCACCTGAGTAAATGTCCTAAAATTTGGTCACTAGGTACCTCGGTCAAAGTGCGGCATTTAGATTTTCGACCTAAGAAATGGGTCACGGGCTGGATCCCGTCCAAGAGGTGGGTGCCTCAAGGGGGGATGCATAGAACAACCGGACCTCGGCCTTCAACCCTTCACGGGTATCTCCCTGCCTTATGGTGTTAGGAACACTTGACTTGGAGGATTTTCAGTTCCCTATTTGACAACATCTATTGTTTTAACAATTTGAGAACCAGATAACAGGGAGTTATTTGAATACCTATCCCCGAAATCCTACCTAGACTAAAAAATTTCTTTTGGCACCTCCTGTGGAGGAAAACTTAGTGAGTTTTTAGAAAAATTTTGAGATGTAGTTGTTTGAGAGATTGGGGGTGTGAACCAACCTCGTTGAAATTAAATGGGAGTGGATAGTTTCGTCAAGAAAAGGGTGGGATATTTCAGAATCCCTTTGGAGGAAACTTACTTTGACCTCTACGTTTCAAAAAGAAACTATGTGAGTGATAAGTGACTTTTGTGTGTGATTGAGTGAAAGTGTGCCAATTTTTAATGAATTATGTGTCACCTTGTTGCATGTGGACTTCGTTTGGTCCTTACAAGTGTTGATTACCTAATTAACTAAATGTCTTTGGTACAACCTTGCGTAATTCAAAAGTCCCTAGGAAGCTAGCATGTGGACATGTAGGTACGTTACTATTCCTTTAACTCACTATTGTGATTTAATCTAAGAAAAACTTTGAAACTATCCTAGATTGTGATCATGTGGGCATGTATGGGCCCGTTACAAAACCTTTAAACTTCCCTAGTGATTTGATCTAAGAAAGTAAATTTCAACACTATCATATCTTTGTAGCATGTGGGCATGTATGGGCCTGTTACAATCTTAAGATGTGTTTGAAAAAATAAACTAAGAGGAGTCCCAAGAAGGGTTGTTGTCCTCTCCTAAAGGTTTTAATCTTCTTAAGGGAGATGAAATTGTTCCACAATCTTTTTTTGATTCTCAAGGTCGCTTGGAGGTGCGAGAGAAGAGCATACTAAACTATTGTTATCCAACTTCTAGTCCCAATGCAAGTTAGATGTGATTACAAATCATTTCCAACTTATATTTTTAGTCAAAACAAGTCATCCATGTGGTGATAATGAAAGAAAAAGAGGAAATAATCATTTTAACCCCCTAAGTGCCTATGTGTTTTGACTAATCCCTTTATATGAAGAGGGGACTAAGTGGGGTGTAGCTTAAAACATGCTTGAAATCACTTTTAAGAAGGCTAAAGGCCTTCCCCAAATCTCAAAAACCTTACAATGTGTAATTTTAGCACAGGTGTGCGGGTCTCAGTGGAGACAGAGGCGCATTGAGCGCATGTGTGCAAACCAAAACCAGTTAATGGGCACAGGTGTGCAGAACAGAACTGTGACTTAGGCGCATGTGCGCACGATGCGCGTCTATGGGCCGAAAAACCCAGGCACACAGCCGTGGATGAAAATTCCAGATGGAATTCTCCCAATTCAACTTGGAATTGAATGATTAGTAGGTCAGCTTAGGCCAATTAATGCACCTACAAGTTAAATAAACCAAAAGAAGAGCTAGAAAAACCCAAATGAGGTAGGAAATTGATACCTTTCCCCAGTGGAGTCGCCAATCTGTTGCGCCTCTTTCGTCACCTTAGTGAACAAAATAGAGGTGCTTGCAAGCTTAGTTGGGTTTGCTAAGCAGGACAGCTATAAGGAAAAGGGTTAGAGAAAGAAATATAAAAGAACAACTAAGAATTAAATTAAGAAATAAAACAACAACTAAATTAATGAGCATAGAGACATAAGGACAAAAGAAACAATGAGACCCATGTCACCAATGATAAGGCTAATATTGGTGAAAGAAAACACCGAGAAGAAAGAGGACTATGAGTCCCTTCTTCCTCCAAGGGAGGGCTCTTGGACCCCCACAAATAAGCTCTTCTTACAACTTTGAAAATGAAAATGAAAATGGTGAAAGAATTATTTGCTAATCCACTCAAGGGGTGAGATGGATTGCCCAATGCAATGATGCTATTATACTCTTGATGAGAATAGAGGATTCCTCAAGAGAATAGTGGCAGCATAACTTTGCTATGAATTCCTTGAAAAATGAAGTGTATCCATGGCCTTTTTATAACATTCCTTTGAGGTATTGTCCAACTAGTTTGTAGTGTGTAAAGAGACTAATTATGGCATTTCTAGGTCTTTGACCAGCCACCCAGTCGAATCCAGTCCAGATTTGAGTGTCAAATCAACTTGGAAGCTGAACCAAAAGTGGGTGGGAGGCCGACCACTCTCATAAATGCGTCGTTTCTCAGGTGCGTGGCATTTTGTGACAACAGTCACGCATCGTGTGCATGTGTGCGATTCTTGTGTTTCTGTTTTGCGCATGTGCGCGCGTGCCCTGTGTCTTCATAGCGCCCTTTAATTTTTGCACTAGTTGTATAGTTTTTTACCCTTTGGAAATTCTTTTGTGTTAATTCTGGTCGATGGGTGACCTCATAATTGTTTGACGATATTGAATTCTTGTAACCATTTGTAGACGAAATTTCAGTGATAACACCCACCACCAAACCCATGAAGCCCCAGCATCATTCCAATTGTGGTTTTCACCAAATGAAGAGTGTAATGTGGTTCCTACAATGATTCCCACATTCCCAACACCTATGGCACATGAGAATACCTTTGCAAAGCTACAAAAAAAAAAAAAGTTATTCCCCTAAGTTAATAGTGTAATTATTCTCTGCAAGTCAAAGTGGTATGCATGTCATCTCACAATAATTTGCACATGTAGTGCTAGTAATGTATGAGAATCCACTAGAAACATCTAGAAGTATCATGGATATTCCAAAGGGATTCCAAACCCCTATACCTAACCTTAATTCAAGCTATCAAAAACCTAGGCAAAGGAGGGAAACGGGTTCACATTCTTTAGTCATCATTGATATTCAATAGTTTGGGGAAGATACTAAAAGAGCAAGGAGAAAGAAACATGTTGTGTAGGGCTATAGAATACACAATGTTTCATAACTTAGAAGAAAATTTGGGAAACTTTGTAATCCATATTGTAATCCCCATAATATAAAAATATGAAAGGCCAGCCCTTCATTTCTTGTTGGTTTTTCCGTATTGGGTCTCCAGGGTAAATATTTGTGTTACAATGTGTGTGTCTTTGCTATTTTAGTTTTTCTTTCATGTCACATTGTGTTAAAGAATCTGGCTAGTGTGTTTTATTTCCTATTTAAAATACAAAAAAGAATAGTCAAGCATAGTCTTATTATAGTCATTATAGTTGTAGCTCTCTTTTGTAAGATGACCATTGGAATATCCAAGGTAATTTATAGATCATAGTTTTATGGTGATTAATCTTGTCTTAGTGGCATAACACTTTAAGGGGTGTCTTGTGGTCCCAATGGGTTATGTTGGTAAAACCTTAGTGGTCATCTACATTTATATGGATTGATAGTGAGGGTCCTGAGTGGCCCCACACTTAGGATCAGAGACTATGTCCAAGTTACCTTAACACCTATATATAATAGGTGACATCCTTGTTTGCATTCACCAAGAACCAAGTATTGAGCTTATTGTTCATATTGTAAGGTTTCCATTGCACCCTTGTACAAATCTCATATGTATTGGGTTGATATTTTAATGTGATTATTATTGTTATTGGGTTTAATTAATATGTAGGGATGCAATCTTTACTTGGCCAAATATATACATGTACACATTTATATAAATCTCATATGTATTGGGTTGATATCTTAATGTGATTATCATTGTTATTGGATTTAATTAAGATGCAAGGATGCAATATTTGTTTGGTCAAATATATATTAAAACCTTAGTCACTTACAAGTGGTTTCAAGTGTGTTCAGTTATACCACATTTTCTTCTTTGTCTCCTTGAGTCAATCTTAAGGGGGTTGTTGGTGTCATGGTGGTTAATCTCGTATCAGTGACATGACCTTTTTAAGGGGCTTCTTATGGTTTCAATGGATTATGTTAGGAAACCTTAATGGTCGATTATTGTCACTTAGATCAAACATTGACTATCCCTGCTAGTACCACACCTAAAATTAAGGCCCATATGTAAGTTAACCTAACACCTATAACTATAGGAGGTGAAAACATCATTTGCATTCACCAATTATTGAGCTTAATGTTCATATCTCAAGGGTATAGTTGTTACCACATATAAATCAATTGCATATTGAGTTGATATCTTAATATGTGATTATCATTGTTCTCATATTTAATTATTAATCATTTACATTATCACTGATTTAACCAAGCAGTATTGGGAAAATATTCCATGCACATGAAGGGACAGTGGGAAGATTAGAAAATTATCACATGTAGGCTCCATAATGGTGCATGTGCGATAGGGATCATGGTGATGTGGCCCTTAATGGTTTGGCATGAGGTATACATAAGTTGTGACAAGTGGAAGGAACACAACCTTTTATACCAAGCGTGGAACCGATCAAAATAAATGGTGAGCAAGGAGTGAATTCACTTTGCCCATTATTGACTAGATTGCAAGGTTGAGGTTGTCAAGGAAAAAGGACAAGGTCATTAATGATCCTAGGATGTGGCGAGTGGTTAGAGGGGGGAGTGGGGACATGGTTCTCATGCATGATATGACTATAGCACTGAGATGGCAAGGAAAGGATATTGTTGTTAATGAGATGAAGACACAATGGGTGGTCACAACGAGTGGGGACATGACTCTAGTAGGTGAAGTGACTAGGAACACAACCTTTTGTACCAAGCGTAGGACCAATCAAAATAAATGGTGAGCAAGGAGTGAATTCACTTTGTCCATTGTTGACTAGATTGCAAGGTTGAGGTCGTTAAGGAAAAAGGACAAGGTCATTAATGATCCTAAGACGTGGCAGGTGGTTAGAGGGGGGAGTGGGGACATGTTGCTCATTCATGATATGACTATATCACTGAGGTGGAAAGGAAAGGATATTGTTGTTAATGAGATAAAGACACAATGGGTGGTCACAACGAGTGGGGACACGACTCTAGTAGGTGAAGTGACTAGAAATTTAAGGTAGTAGGGGAAAGGACATTGTTGTCAATGACATTGAGACGAGGCAGGTGGATACAATGGGGCATGGGGACACAATGCCCATAAGGATAAATACAGAGCTAAGCTAGTAAAGGGCTCAATAGTTTCATTGTTGGTTACTTCCATCAAGGTTGCAATGCTACAGATACAAAAAAAGTCACAATTATTAATAGAATTGATCATTGACCAATGTATTAGGTAGGTCAAGATACTAATGCTAGCAATTTGAATGAACATTCTTGCTAATGTGGTGATGGTCACTGTGGGTGATGGATGTAGTGTACAATTGTAAATAGTAGAATGGAGGATTTCCAATGAGTTGACTTCCACCATCATCATATTCAATTTTGTATTGGTGACATTACTCTTATTGATTGGTTGCATTATTTATCAACGTGTTAAAAACATATTTCACAACCATTGTAATATTTTCGGACAAGCATTTGTTTTCTGTATGACCATTAAGCAAGGGTGATAGAATTTATGTTTTAAAAATAGTCATATCATATGTACTATGTATCTTTGTACTTTTGTTGTAAGTGATTTAAAAAA
>ML787365.1:1197130-1210774 GCA_009831015.1 Picea engelmannii
TTTGAAGTAGGGTTTCTTCCTTCCTCCTTTTGTATGAGTAGCTAGGGCTTGATCATCATCCCTTGCTAGTAGTGTTTCACGGTTAGCTACCCTTGTCTCTTCTTGGATGCATTCTTCCCATAGGCTCTCAAATTGTAGTTTCTTCTTTCTGCCACATATCATCTGGATGAAAGCATCCCAAGGTCTTATGAGACCATTTAGAACCGTCATTACGAATTCGTCTTCATCTATGGTGTCTCCAATCGCTTTTAATTGTTCTTTAATTTCTGAGATTCGAAAGAAATATTCTTGAATCATTTCTCCTTTCTGCATCTTGGTATTCTTCAATTAAGATCTTAGGTTCATCTTTTGGTTGATGTTCTTTCCTTCGTATAGTTTGCTTAGAGAGTCAAACATCTCTTTCGGAGTTTTCTTGGATGATACATATGGGATCAGGTGGTCTTTGATTGAATCTGCAATGATTCTTTGAGCCTTGATTGAGTCCTTATGATGCTTTGCTTTCTCTACGGAATCTTCAGGGTCTGACACTTCTTCTTTGATGAATCTTGCTAGGTCATTCTCTGCAAGGATCAGACCGATCCTATACTTCCAGGCACGAAAGTTGTCTATGCCTTCTAGTTTCTCAACAAGCTTTGTGCTTGCAGACATCTTGTACTTGAGGCTATGAAAAATGACCAAAAATGAAAATGTTTAAAATCAAATTTTGACCTTACCAGGAGGTGTGATTGGCTTAGGCGATTAGCCTGGTGTACTTGGATCTAAGAAAATCCAACTTTTGCCCCTTCAAATCTGATCTGCGGATTTCTGGACTAGTGCTTCTAATACTTCTGGTACTGGTTTTCTGGTACTTCTGGTACTTTTGTGAAACTAGGGTTTCACTTTCTGGGAGATCCAGCCACTGAAAAGGTGCACTCTAGGTGCCAAAATGATCCTTGGGGGAGGGCGCAACTTTCTAGGTAGTTTTGGAGCTGAAAAGATTCACTTTTGAAAAACCCTAATTTGCAGGCACTGCAACAGTGACGTTTTTCTCTTGTGAAATATGCTTCCTTCAGGTTGGCTCTGATACCATGTTAATGTTTATGCCATTATTATAGTTCTTTGCATTTCAATAGATAATAGCAACATAAGAATAAGATCACTGAAAAATACACATTCACAAGAGACACAACATTTATCCTGGGAAACCCTCTAGGGAAGAAAACCCAGCAAAAACTTCTTTATCATAAATTGCCAATACAATGTCAAGAGATAACTCAAACCAATACAGATAGTCCTCTCCAAAAGATGTGCCACTCTTATCCCTCTCTTCAACTGGTAAGTTGCAGCTTGCCTCTTGGAAATGAGCAAGTGTGTTGTGTGTTAAAGTGAGGCACTAGCCTCTTTATATATACAATTATGGCACATGTGAAGTGTCTTCACTAGCAGGGCCGACTTCTCACTCTGGGTGGGTAAACCCACCTTTATTATATTTCTAGGTCTCAATAATAACTGCTGGGGCCGAATTCTTATTTTGCCTATTACAATTGTCTGTTGACCAATCCGCAAAATGGGATTTGGTCCTAATACAATTACCGACATGCTTAATCCACAATGGGGATTAATCTTATAAATAATATATCAATAATTATAAGAATACTCTTTGCAGTTACGTTATTTGAACAGATTCTTCATGTACATCTAAGACATATAAGATAAGCATTCAAAAAGCATTCATTTTGGAGTAGAAATAACTCCAAGTCTTTGGCGAAGATATTCAAAGGCTTCCCGTGGAAGTGGTTTTGTAAAGATGTTTGCCACTTGTTCTTTTGTGTCCACATACTCAACTCTGATGTTTTTTTCTGCAACCCATTCTCGTAAAAAGTGATACTTGATTGGAATGTGCTTCATCTTGGAGTGCATCACTGGGTTTTTTGAGATACTGATGGCACTTGTGTTATCACAATATATTGGAATGGACTCATCATACTCAACCTCTATATCTGTCAAAGTTTGTTTCATCCAAAGAACTTGTGTACAACATGTTGTTGCTGCAATATACTCTGCCTCGGTTGTAGATAGAGATATTGATTATTGTTTCTTGCTTAGCCATGGTATCAAACACTCACCTAAGTAGAACGCTGCTCCACTAGTGCTTCGTCGGTCATCAATATAACCTGCCCAATCTGCATCTGTGTAGGCAATAAGTAATAGATCTTTTCTTTTTGGATACCATAATCCAAACTCTTTTGTTCATTTGAGATATCTGAAGATCCTCTTTACTGCTAATACATGTGATTCCTTTGGTGTTGCTTGAAATCGTGCCACATGTCCAACTGCTTGCATTACATCTGGTCTGGATGTTGTCACATATAGTAGGTTGTCAATCATTGACTTGTATTGCCTCTGATCTGTAAGCTTCGAATCATCATCTTTGCTCAACCTACAACTGGTTTGCATGGGAGTGATAACTGGTTTGCAATCTTCCATTCTAAATCTCTTTAGCATTTATCTGATATACTCGGTTTGAGAAATAAAAATTCATTGATTGTTTTGACGTATCTGAAGTCCCAGAAAGAAGGATAGTTCTCCAAGTAACGACATTTCAAATTCATTCTACATGTATTTTGCAAATTTTTGTCTTAACCTGTCATCATCACTACCAAAAATAAAATCATCAACATAAACTTCAATTAATAAAATATTACCTTGACTTACCTTGATGTAGAGGTTGTTGTATGCACTTCATTTTCTGAACCCTGCCTACTGCAGATACTTATCCAATATAGAGTACCATGCTCTAAGAGCCTGTTTTTGACCATACAAGGCCTTATTTAATTTACACACATAGTTTGTGTTCTCTGACAACTGAAATCCTTCTGGTTGTTCAATGTAGATTTCTTCTTCAAGTTTCCCATTCAAAAAAGTTGATTTTACGTCCATCTGATATACTATAACATTTTTGGAGCATGCATAAGCTAAAAGAAAATGGATTGCTTCCATTCTGGCAACTGGGGCAAATGTCTCTTCAAATTTGATTCCTTCAATCTGTGCATATTCTTTACATACCAATCTAGCTTTGCTCCTTGTAACTTGTCCATCTTCATTCAATTTATTCCTGAAAACCCATTTTGTGTCGATCACATTCTTATTATTTGGTCTTGGAACCAATTCCCTAGTGTCATTTTTCTCTATTTGATCTAATTCTTCATCCATGGCCTATTCCAAAATTCATCCTTGATGGCTTCTTCAAAACAGTTTGGTTCAATTGTACATAAGAGTGTTAGGTGTGTTTGTTTTGGTGAATGGATTTTTCTTCTAGTCTCAACTCCTGCATCTTTATTTCCAATAATCTAATCTGAAGGATGATTCTTATGTACTTGTTTTCTAGGTGTCTTTGAAGATACTTGTTGAACTTGCTCTTCTGCTTCTATCATATTCCCTTCATCTTCATCTTTCTCTTCTACTTCTTTTTCATCTTTTTCTTTGAAAAGTTGTTCCATTGATTTGTTTTCTTCTTCCTTTGATTGTGGTCTGTCTGTTTCATCAATTGTTACGTTGATGTTTTCCACAACTTTGTTTAATATTAGATTGTAACACTTGTATGTTTTCCTTGTACTTGAGTAACCAACAAGTATTCCTTTGTCCATACGAGAGTCAAACTTTCTCATTCTTCCATCTACTCTTTTGATGTAGCATTTGCTTCAAAAAACTCTGAAGTGCTTCACATTTGCTGGTCTTCCTTTCCATAGCTCGTAGGGAGTTTTATCAGTGTTGTTTCTAAGCAATACTCTGTTTTGAATGTGAATTGTTGTATGCACTATCTGTGTACAAAAAATATCTGTCAACTTTGAATCCATTATCATTGTTCAAGTCATTTCTTGTATTGTCATGTTCTTTATTTCAACAACTTCATTCTGTTGAGGTGTCCTAGCGACGGAGAATTGTATTTTTATTCCATGATTGTTGCAGTAGTCCATAAATTCCTTTGAGGTGAATTCTCCTCCATTATCTGATCTTAATCATTTGATTCTTGAATCCATCTCATTTTCAACCATTTCCTTATAGATCTTGAAGTTTTCAAAAGCTTCTGGCTTGTTCTTGAGAAAGAAAACTATAGTCATTCTTGTATAATCATCAACTAATAACATAAATTATCTCTCACCTTTTAATCATTTTGTTGTAGTTGGTCCAACTAGATCAGTATGCACAATTTCCAATGGTATTGTTGTTGAATATTCCTTTGATTTGAACATGGTCTTTGTTTGTTTTCTTTGTTGGCAATGCTTGCATAAAGTGTTGGTTGGTTTCATGATCTGAGGCATTTCTCTGACTGCTTCTCTTTTACTGACTTTAACAAGGTTATCAAAATGCATGTGACCCATTCTTCTATGCCATAGCCAACTTTCATCTTCCTTTCCTAGACAACACTTTTCATTTCCAATTTCGCTTAACACATATATGTTGCTTGAAGTTCTTTCAGTTGTAGCAACCAATTTCCCTGAACCTTCTTTTCTTATCTCACTTTTCTGAATCGAAAGTAACTTTATGACCTTAGTCACACATTTGACTCACACTTAAAAGATTATGTTTCATATCTTCTACTAGTAGAACACTTTATGCATTTTCATTCTTGTTCCCAATTCAGATTGTGCATTTTCCAATTATTTTCATTGAATCATCATTTATGAAGGAGACTGATCCATCTCTTTCCTTTTGTAATGTAAGAAACTTGTCTCTATCACCTGTCATGTGTTTTGAACATCCACTGTCAACATACCAACCACGTTTCTTTTGTTTAGCTTGTAGAGTGACTACGCATTATTCATTGTTATATTGATCTTGTTTTCTTATCCATGTCATTTTCTGAGGTTCTTGTTTGTGACTCTGTTGAGGTTCTTTAGGAAGAACTTTCATTCTGCAATTTTTGGCCATGTGTCCAAAATTGTTACATTTGTAACATTCCACTTCAGTGCTCAAATATTCAAACCTGTTGTAACTTCTTCTCTATGTTTCACTAGGTCTTCTTGAATAACCCCTTTGTGTATGGCTCTCAAAGTAGTTATTGTTCATCTTGTTAGCTCTGCAATTTACAGCTTTATGTCCAAAATTATTACATGCATAACATAAACCAAAAAATATAGTTTAATACCTGGTAGTTGAAGATCTTCTGAAAGAAGGTGCTCTTATGAATCATTCTTCTTCTTGAGGCCTCTCTATCTGTTGTTGATTTTGAAATCTGAATCTTCTCGGTGGAGGAGTGTCCCTGTAATCTTCCTTATATATCTTTTTATCCTGTTTGATTGTTTCTACATAGATTTTTGGATTTGTTTCTTGCTCTGCTATTTTGGAGCTTGATCCCTTTTCTGTCTGATTGTATCCAAGTTTGGACTCATCAAAATGAGATTTTTGACTGTTGATAATGTCATCCAGAACTTTTGAACTATTCTGCATATTTTTCTTTTGAATATCCTTTCTTAGTGTGACAATCTCTGCTTCCAAGTTTCCAATGATCATGTCATTTCCTTCTAGTTGTTCTTTGAGTGCTTCTACAATTCTTTTATCTTCTTCTATTTGAACCTTCAATTTTATGATCATTTGTTCTAGTTCTTGAGTTTATTTTTTCTTATCTAGTTCTGCTTGTAGTTTCTTGTTTTTCTTCTTTTCTCTTCTGATAATTTCTATGGCACTCATTAATTCTTCTCGGAAGTCAACTTCTGTCTCTTCAATTTCTTCTTCATATGCTTCTTCAGAGTCTTCTTTATCGGAGTCTTCTACTACCATGAATAGAACTCTCCATGTTTCACTGTCACTGACTTCATCTTCATATGATGATGAGATGTCTTCTTTGGTGCAAAACCTTTTCTTGAAAACTTTCTTTGTAGTTCTTTTACCTTTATATGTTTTTATGTCTTTTGATTAACCTTCATCATTTCTCTTTTTCTTATGAGGACATTTGTTAGCAAAATGACAAATACCATCACAGTTAAAACAAATTAAAGGAAGCTTACCTCTATACCTACCGTTGGTTCCCTTGTTCAGTGTTTTGACGAAGTTGGCCACTTCTTCATCATCTTCCAAGACATCGTTGTTATTGCTATATTCTTCTTGTTCCTTTTTATTTTGCTTTGATCTTTTGGATGCTTTGAAGGCTGCTTCTTTTACATCTGGATTTTCCTATTTAGTTCTCATCTCATACGCTGTGAAGATTCCATGCAGTTCATCCATGCTTATTGAGTTTAGATCCGATCTTTCTTCTAGTGTTCATATCTTAGGGTTGAATCTCATAGGAAGAGATCTTAGTACCTTTTGAACAATTGCAGATTCTTTGATTTTTTCTCCCAATCGTATTATTGCATTCATTGTTTCATCGACTCGTAAGAAGTAGGCTATGATATCTTCATCTTCCTTCATTTTTAGTTGTTCAGACTGACCTCTATAAGTTTGAAGCTTTGCTACTTTGACTTTTGAATCTCCTTCATAAATATTTTGAAGCTTGTCCCAAATCTCTTTAGTAGATTTACAATGTGCAACTTTGGTGAATACCGTATCACTGCGACCATTCAAAAGTGCATTTTTGGCTTTGGAATTATTCTCACCGAGTTTCACTACTTTGTCATTGGTGATTGCAGATTGGTTTATTGAAGAGAGTTTCTCCTATGTCATGGTTTTCGGGTGATCGATTCCTCCTCACGCACTTCCGAAATTCCTTCCCGACAGACTGGTGTGCAGGGAGGTGGCCTACCAAATAATAACAGGTGGCATCGGCACAAAATTGAAAGCAGTTCAGAAGAAGTTCTGGCTAGTTTTTCCTGTACAGATTGGGAAGTGTTCACTGCTTAACTTTGGTCATTCCAAGGTAGAAGTTGCAGCACTAGAAGACATCAAATTGGTAGATCTTGAACTCAGAAAACATTATCCTTATCAAATTGTAGGAAATCATCTTGCTCATTGCAATATGAAAATGTATGAACATGAAGATTCTCCCTACGACGACATGTTCAAGGGAACCAAAACCTATGAGGATATATTAGATAGAGTTCAGGCATTGTCACTCGACCTACAGAACAGCTTTCTGACTTTCCAGAAGCGTAGACAAAGTGGTTTGCCGAAGATACTACAGGGAGAATCAACAACCCCTCCTCCATCTCAAGGAAGTATTCCCCTAGGTTTTGGATCAGAGACTCATGATAAAGGGACTGTAGAAGAAAAGGCAAAGAAGACCGAAGAGCCTTCACAAAAAGCAGAAGCTTCACAAACAAAGCACCCAAAGTCAAAAACAGAAGTTAGGCTCGAGACACCTTCAAAGTCAAGTCAAATGATTCCTCCTTTATCATCAACTATTCCTGCTGATATCCCCAAAACAGCAGGAGAAACTCAATCTTCAGAATTGGGCAGCCCTATTACATCCTTAACTCCTTTACAGTCAACTTTTGGGACCCCCCATCTGGAAGTCATATATGTAAGTGACCTTACTCCTATCTCTATAGAAGAGATACCTTCCTCCGATTACTTTTTCAGTAGGAAGAGGAAGGTTGTAGTAAAACAGGAAATGCATCTGAGAGAAGGCACAATGGTGAAAAAACACAAAGTGCTCGTAGATGGGCAGAACCTAGAAGAGGAAGATTTCGCCACAGAAGTAGCAAGCTCTATGGGAGCTTTGGAAACGGCCAATTTATTCTCAATTGACTCTCTGAAAACAAGGCTGAAACAGAAAAATCAAATGATAGCTCAGTTGCAAATCGAAGACTCCAGATCCCGTCAAGTTTGAGTTATGTCCTCTGTTATTTTATATTTAACATTATTTCTTATATATCTTTGATGAATGCTTAGCTGCAATTTAGTACAACCTCTACTGTGGTGATTGATTATTTTAGTCATCTAATCTTTTACAGCTTTTCCTCTGTATCGACTATCAGCAGGTACAAGACCTATGAATTACTTAGATTTCTATATCTTATGCTTCATTAAAGTTTTTCTTGTCTATTTTCTTCTTATGTCACAAAGTGAGATTATTCCTTGGTTGATGCCTCACATTGTTCCACAGCTTTATGTTTTCTTTCATTTCATGCATGATTTTTAGTTTAACTTAGATACGGGAAATTCCCTTTGATTTTGTTATACTATTAATTCAAAGTTTCAGAATTTTTCTTTCATAATCTAAAATAGAAACAGCAACCTAAAAAAGAAACAAATATTTAAAACTCTTTTTCCTCCATGACTATACCTGTTACGAGATAGCCCAATATCAAACCCGGTTTTACAGATCAAACCAGTATCGCTTTAACCCTTTTTAACACCATCTTAAAAATTGCTACCACCCATGTTGAACTTGAACGTTCGTGGGCATCCATTGAGCAGGACATTAGCATCCAGGAACAATTGGAAGCTAGACTAAGACAATTCAGAAATCACCCATAGCTCATTTTCCCTTAAGAGTTGTTTTTCCTTTCTTTATATCATAGACCCTTTTTATTTTCGGATGCTTAGACTTTATACTTTCAAGCCTTAAGTATAAACTCTGGGGCAACATATTTTTGGTGCCGTTGTCGAGGACGAAGAGACAAAATTAT
Organism: Picea engelmannii; assembly: GCA_009831015.1. Classification (NCBI taxonomy): domain Eukaryota; kingdom Viridiplantae; phylum Streptophyta; class Pinopsida; order Pinales; family Pinaceae; genus Picea; species Picea engelmannii. The sequence goes on from ML787365.1 coordinate 1,205,680, forward strand.
TTTCCCTGGGAGAACAACATTTGTAAGTTTCTCTCTTTGATAATGAACAAAGAGTGAACACTTTTTAAAGTCTAAGTTATTATTCACTTGGCGACTCCACGTTTAAGTAAGTTGGCATCCAGTCGAAGGAACACCAGACAAAACCCAGATGATAAGCAGACCACGCCTGTTTCTGATCCTAGAAAAATACTAAAAACAAGAGGTTTCCTTAAGCAAACTATTGCGGTCTACCAACCTAAATATATGCAGTATAAGGCTAATATTCCACTTGAAACACTAACTTCGGAATAAGTTTCCACCCAAACCCTTTTCGGAGAAACGTCGGCTAAGACAGTTGAAGCCGAGACCATAAACCCAAATTTAGTTTTCCCGAAAATTAAATCTGAAACTCCTCTGACTACCTCTTGCATAAGCGAAGGTGAGAATCCCTCAGTAAATCTCGCATCGATTGATATCCCACCAACTCTTCAGTTAGATTTCCCGACCTCACAAAGTCTCGAAGAGTACCATATACTTGGATTCCATGCCTTTGGGGTCTCCCGTTTACATCTCTTGCAAATCAGAGGAACCGAGTCCCCGTATCCCATTCCCCCCTTTTTCAGTTTTCTCGTCTCCCGATAAACGGTTTTCGAAGCCTTTCTCACTTCATCGCAAAGAAGCTAAAGGATCGCTATACGTCTTTGAAAACCCTCTTTATAATCTACCAGTTACCTCCCCTGGGATATCTATGGTTGTTGTAGAAGGAGGAGGGGGCGATCAATCTTAATGTTTAAGCCATTATTATAGTTCTTTGCATTTCAATAGATAACAATAGCATAATACAAGATCACTGAGAAATACACAATCACAAGAGACACAACATTTATCCTAGGAAACCTTCTAGGGGAAGAAAACCCAGCAAAACTTCCTTATTATATATAGCCAATACAATGCCAAGAGATAAACTAATACAGAAGATCCTCTCCCAAATATGTGCCACTCTCTCTCCTTCTTATCTAACTGCAGATCCGAAACTTGTCTCTCAATGAGCAAGTGAGTTGTGTTCTAAGTGAGGCGCTAGCCTCCTTATTTATACAAGACTGGCACATGTGAAGTGTCTCTTCCCTGGCAGGGCCGACTTCTCCAACTGGGTGGTTATAACCACCTTTATTATATTTTGGGGCCTCTTTAATATCTTCTGGGGCCGACTTCTTATTCTACCTATTACAATTATCTTTTAACCAATCCGCAAAAGGGGATTTGGTCCTTTATAATAATTGACATGATCAATCTACAATGGGGATTGATCCAATGAATAATATATCAAATAATAATAAGAATACACTTTGCAGTTACATTATTTTAACACTCCCCTTAACAAGAAGGGTATTCTTCAGCAGCATCATGCGAGAGAGAGAGGCCTTTATCATCAACAGCATCAAGTGGGTGAGAGGACAACATCATCAATATCATCTTGGAACACTGACTGGCGTATCTATAAATCATCGGGAGTTTTCTTCACCGGTAGCATCGTCATTCTCAAAGGAATGCAATCATCATCTGCATCAATATGTATTAGTGTAAAATTGACACATCATCATCATCATCACAGTACAGGCTGGCTCATCATAATAATACTAGGTTGGTTTACATCACAGCTATCCAGCCGAAAGCATAGTTCTAGTCTCATCTCATCATCTTGTTTTACATCACAACTGTCAAACTGGAAGCAAGATGCTCGTCCTGCTTTACGTCACAACCATCAGGTCGGAAGCAGGATACTAGACTAGATTTACGTCACAGCTATCCAGCTGAAAGCTCAGTGCTAGTTTCATCTCATCATCTTTCTTTACGTCACAACCATCAGGTCGGAAGCAAGGTACTCGTCATGCTTTACTTCACAACCATCATGTCGGAAGTAGGATACTACACTGGCTTTACATCACAGCTATCCAGCCGGAAGCACAGTACTAGTCACATCATATCATCTTGCTTTACGTCACAACCATCAGGTCGGAAGCAAGGTACTCGTCCTGCTTTACGTCACAACCATCAAGTCAGAAGCAGGATACTAGACTGGCTTTACATCACAGTTATCCAGCCAGAAGCTCAGTGCCAATCACATCACATCATCTTGCTTTACGTCACAACCATCCGGTCGGAAGCAAGAGATGTCTCATCACAGCAACTACTCCCCCTTTCGAGGAAGGTTCTTTCGGACTATACCAAGTTTATCTCGAAAGTGATCGAACTTTATACGAGATAGAGGCTTGGTCAACACATCAGCAACCTATTCATCTATGATAATGTACTAGAGCTTTAAGGCTCCTCTCTGCACCATGTCATGGATGTAATGATATCGGATCTTTATGTGCTTCGACCTATCGTGGAATATAGGATTCTTTGTCATCTTTGTGCAGCGCTGGTTGTCACATAGGATCATGGTTTCTTCCATCTCATGGTCAAATAGATTGGTCAACAACTTTCGAAGCCATATAGCTTCGCAGCTGGAAGAACATGCAGCAATGTATTCTGCTTCCGCTATGCTGAGAGCAATGTTGTATTGCTTCCTACTCTGCCACGAGATCACAACTGATCCCAAACTGAAAGAGCATCCTGAAGTGCTTTTCCTGTTACAAACACTTCCTGCCCAATCTGCATCAGTATATCCACTCAATGTGAAATTATGATCTCCATCATAGCTGAGACCACAATCTATTGTACATTTAAGATACCTCATCACATGTTTTGCAGCCACTAGGTGAACATGTCTGGGTTCTACCAAAAACTAACTCAAGGTGTTCATGGAAAAACAAATTTCTGGTCTAGTGTTCGTCGGGTACATTAGTGATCCAATAATCTGTCTGTACAATGTGGCATCAATCAACTCTAACGAAGTGTTGACCAGCAGCTTCAGCCCATGGGTGTATTCATGGACTTGCACTCCAGCATGTCGAATCTCTTCAAGATTTCAACTGTACACTTCCCTTGGTTAAGGAATATCCTCTCAGGATTCTGCCATACCTCAATACCTAAGAAATAATGCATTAGGCCAAGGTATTTCATTTCAAATTATGAAGCAAGTCTCTTGTTACATTCAGTGATGAGCTTTTCTTCTCTAGTTAAGAATAAGTCATCCACATATAGCTGTGGAGAACCTGAATATACACTTCTTCGATGACACCGTTTAGGAAAGTTGTCTTCACGTCCATCTGGTGCAGCTTCCACTTCATCTTAGTTGCAAGAGCTATGATTGTTCTGATCGAAGTGTATCTGGCTACAGGAGAGAATGTCTCTTCATATGCAATGCCTTCCTTTTGAGAAAAGCCATGAGCGACAAATCTTTCTTTATATTTCTCAATACTTCCATCAGCAGCATGTTTTCTTTTGAAGAGCCATTTGGAGGACACCACATCTTTACTCTTTAGTCTGGGAACTATTTCCCATACTTCGTTCTTCATTATGGATTGGCATTCCTCTGTCATGGAATCTACCCATTCTTTCCTCTGAATGGATTCTTCAAAACAGGTAGGCTCCTCCTCTAGAAGATCGCACATCAAAGTCGTATAACTAGAGAATGGCTTTGGTCTTTTCACTTGTCTCATGGTTCCTCCAGGAACACCATACTTCTCTCCATCTTGAATAAGCTCTCTAGCCCAAGATGGCTTCCTTTTATGGAGGATCGTCATCTGAGGAGGTTCTTGAACTTCTATCATGTCATGATCTTCTAGTAATTCCTCATCAGGGGAAGTTCTGACTTCCCTCACTGGTTCTGCAGCTCTGGGAACCTCACTCATTGGTTCAGTAGTCCTGGGGATTACGGGTTCCTCTTCATATACTTCTTCAAGCTAGCATCTTCTTGATTTCTTAAGCGCTTCATCTTCATCAAAAGTCAAGTCCTTGCTGATCTCAATGTGACGGTGACCTGGTATATAGATTTTGAAGGCCTTGGAGACCTCACAGTATCCCACAAATATTCCCTTCTTTCCTGAAGGTTCCATCTTGTTTCTCTTTTCTTTCGGTATATGAATAAATATTGGGCAACCAAATATTTTGAGATGGCTTACCTCTGGCTTCTTTACGTTGAACATCTCTTCTGGAGTCTTGAGCCCAAGTGCACTATGGGATAATCGATTCTGCACATATACAGTTGCCATTGTTGGTTCTGCCCATAAGCACATAGGAAAATCTTGATCATGGATCGTAGTCTTCACAACGTCCATTATCGTTCTGTTCTTTCGTTCAGCTACACCGTTTTGTTGGGGATTATAGGGAGTGGTGAGTTCCCTCTTGATCCCAACATCTTTGTAGAAGTTCACAAACTCTTTTGATGTATATTCTCCTCCATTATCTGACCTGAGTATCTTAATCTTTCTTTCAGAAAGATTCTCTATCAAGGCTTTGAATTCCTTGAACTTACTGAACACTTCATATTTAGATTTCAAAAAATATATCCAGGTCTTACGAGAATAATCATCAATAAATGATACATAATATACATACCCACTAATGGAGGACGATGGCATTGGGCCACATACATCTGAATGAATGAGCTCTAAGACTCCTTCTCTGTTGTCTCTCTTCGAAAACGGGTTCTTGATGTTCTTCCCTTGTGCACATCCATTGCATACACCTTCATGGTCACCTTTGAGTTATGGTAAACCTATGACCACTTTGCATATGTATGGTAGTGCCTTGTAGTTGATGTCAGCTAATATTTTATGCCAAAGTTCACATGAGTTTTCAATGGCGTGGGTCATGGCAGCCTTTAAGTGACCCTTTAGTTTATACAAACCATTTTCTTCACTTCCAATGATGATTGCTTCATTTAAGGTTTCTCCTTTTGCCCACATGAGAAATTCTCCATCTATAAAGGCAACTCTGAAGCCTTTTTTTTCTAAAGATGAAATGGAGAGTAGGTTCTTGGTCAAACCTGGTACATATAGTACATCCTTCATCTTCAATGAATTCCATGAATTCAATTTGTGGTTTGATTCTCCCACTCCCTTGATGGCATATTGGTAATCATCTCCAAGTGTCACTTTCTGAGAAAACTTCTTTTCTGAGATACAAGAGAGAATGTTTCTTTGTCCCGTCATGTGCTTGGATGCACCAC
>ML787365.1:1212144-1235530 GCA_009831015.1 Picea engelmannii
TTTTCACTCTTGTGAAAGATGCTCTCTTCAGCTTGGCTCTGATACCATGTTAATGTTTAAGCCACTATTATAGTTCTTTGCATTTCAATAGATAACAATAGCATAATACAAGATCACTGAGAAATACACAATCACAAGAGACATGGCATTTATCCTGGGAAACCCTCTAGGGGAAGAAAACCCAGTAAAACTTCCTTATTATAGATAGCCAATACAATGCCAAGAGATAACTCAAACTAATACAAAAGATCCTCTCCCAAAGATACGCCACTCTCTCTCCTTCTTCTCTAACTGCAGATCCGAAACTTGTCTCTCAATGAGCAAGTGAGTTGTGTTCTAAGTGAGGCGCTAGCCTCCTTATTTATACAAGATTGGCACGTGTGAAGTGTCTCTTCACTAGCAGGGCCGACTTCTCCAACTGGGTGGTTATAACCACCTTTATTATATTTCGGGGCCTCTTTAATATCTTCTGGGGCTGACTTCTTATTCTGCCTATTACAATTATCTTTTGACCAATCCGCAAAAGGGGATTTGGTCCTTTATAATAACCGACATGATCAATCCGCAATGGGGATTGATCCAATGAATAATATATCAAATAATAATAAGAATACACTTTGTAGTTACATTATTTTAATAGTCAAGGGCCACCCCCACCCCCTAGAATTTTCGCCAAACTAGCTTCCAGATATGCTCCTTTGGTCCTCCCAGTACCCCTTCATGACTTACCTGAAAACTACATGAAGAACTTACCTAAGTTTACAGGGGAAGGAGACCTAACCGTAGTCGAACATATAAATTTCTTTGATTAATTCGTAGATATTCTCGGTCTCGAACACGAAGACGTGTATTCGCAGTTGTTTGTTCAAACTTTTGAAGGTCATGTAAGAAACTGGTTTCGAGGATTGCTCATAGGCTCGATAACATCTTATGATGACCTAGAAAACTCTTTTCTCAGACAATGGGGTGAGAGAAAGGATCACCTATATTATCTAACTGAGTTTGGGGCTTTGAAGAATAAAAATTTGGAAACTATTATCGAATTCATTCAAATATTTAATAAGTTATATAACAAGATACCAGTTGAAGTTAAACCTTCCCAGCCCGCAGCAAAAGTAAAGTTCGTTGGGGATTTCGAACCTGAGTTTGCATTATTATTAAGAGAAAGGAGAGCATTCGAACTTACCAGAATGAAAGACGATGTCGTAGAGACTGAGTCAAATATGATGGCTTCTGATAAATTAAAAGCAAAAGTGGAAACAGGAAACAGAGAGACCAAACGTTTTAGGGAACAAGAGGGACCCTTAGAATCTGGGAGATCCTCAGATGATAAAATGGATGATATGGATAGGATAATAAAAGAGCTATCAAATAAAATTTCAAGGATGGAGATAGATCAATCTAAAGTAGATCAATTCGTTAGGAGAGAATTCAGAAGAAACCCTAATCCTCAGATACAACAAAGACAGATTAAAAATGAAGATCAAAAAGTTCAAACCCCTTTAAAAAATGAATATTTTATAGGAGGGAATGACATGCAAGAATTTGAGGATCTAGAAGAAGATATGAACAATTTGGGCGACGATTGTTTACAACCTCATTTGACTAGGCAAGATTATGAGAGGTCTCTCAACACAGAACTACGGTCAAATAAAGATAGCAACATAAATAATACAGATGATTCTGCCTATCAAGGAATAGTCGATACTATAATGGTCGAGCTCCAACATAAGTACAATCTAAGGCCTAAAAATAAAAACATGGCAACTACTCAACCAAAGAAAATCCTGCCAAGAGGCGAAATATACGAGTCCGCTCCAAAAGACACTGAGATACAAAACACCAAAATAAAAGGAGTGGACCCACAAAATACCAAAATAAAGGAAGCTGAGATCCAAGCTGGGAAAACTAAGGCAGCTGAAACACAGACATCGGAAGCAAAAATAAATGAAAATAAAGCAATGCAAACAAATAAGTAAGAAAGGAAGGAGACCAAAGTACCAATTAGAGAAACCGAAAGAAATATAGGAGGTTTCGGCCTAGAAAATGAAATTAACAAAATCAAAATACCGATACCTCTGGTTGAACTAGCAAAGAATCCCATTTACCGAAAACAAATCACCAAAATGATAAATTTTTCAGACATGGGAAGTCAAGATGACGTTATAAATTTGGAAGATGATAAGCCTAATATAATTTTTGGTCCACATTTTGAAGGGGCCAGAGATATCGTTGCTCCTTTCTACATTACACTAAATGTGCACGATCGTCTGCTACATAACTGCATGCTGGATTCTGGAGCCTCGCATAACGTGATGCCCAAGGCTATTATGGATAGACTTGGTCTCTAAATTACCAGGTTGTACGGAGACCTGTATTCGTTTGATTCGAGAAAAGTTAAATGTGTGAGCATGAAAAAAGACTTAGTAGTAAATCTTGCACAGATCCCAGTAAAATGTGTTCTGATGGATGTGGTTATTGTTGATATACCTCTGAAGTATGGTATGATATTATCCAGGTCTTGGGGTGCTAAGCTTGGAGGATCCCTTCAGCTGGACATGACATACGCCACGATTCCCATTTTCGGAGGACAGTTCACCCGATTATACCAGGAAACATGGCTGGCATACACGGTAAGTGATCCACATAATCCTAGCAATTACCTTATTTATGTCGTTGATCAAGATCTTGGAAATTGTATTTTATCAATTGATGATGATATAGATGAATGTGCTGAAGATTTCACAGAAAAAAATAAAATAGAAAAGGTAAAAGAAAGTGTATATAGTACCGGAACCTAGAAAATGTATTTCGATGGTGCTTCGTCATGTGAAGGAGCAGGCACAGGAGTACTCTTTGTAGCATCTAGAGATGAGTTTATCATTCCTTTCTCTTTCAGACTATAGTGGGACATAGACTACACAAATAATGTATGTGAGTACAAAGCCCTGGTTTTGGGATCAGAAGCCGCTAGAAAATTAAACATAAAAATTTGGAAGTCTATGGAGATGCGGAATTAATTGTGAAACAAGTAAATCGGCAGTATCAAGCCAAACACCCGAGATTGAGATATTATAGAAAATGCACCTAGGATTTAATGGAAATATTTTTCTCGTCAGTTAATGTTCATTACATTCCCCGTACAGAAAATCTGCAAGTTGATTCGTTAGCCAAAGCAGCCTCAACTTTTGCACCTCCTACAGCTTTAAAACTTAAGTATCACATAGAGATGAGGCACAGACCATCCATACCAAACAATATACAACACTGGCAGGTGTTCGAAGATGATGAACATATCAAAAAATTCCTCAAAATGGTGGAAGACTTTGCTGAAATGCACATCGACCAAGAAAACCAGAACGACCATACTTGGATTATGTGAGAAGGGGAAGATCCTCAAGAGTTCCAAGACAAGATCACAAATCATCGCATGTTAGTACTAAAAAATAATCAAATCCCTAAAGGTCTAATTCCCCTAGAAATATTATTTGACCATAATGATATGCCATTGAAATATACATTGCATCCTCAACCAGAGGAAGTCGAAGATTGCGATATAGGCACCAAAGAATATCCTAGAATGGTAAAAATATCAAAGTATCTTCCTCCTAAGATGAAAGGTAAGTATACAAACTTACTCAAGCGATATAAAGACGTTTTTGCATGGTCCTATGATGAGTTGAGAACCTATGACACCACTATGATCGAACACAAGATTCCTTTAAAGCATGGGGTTAAACCTTTTAGGGAAAAAATCACACAAATTAATCCCATATTATTGCCTGTGGTCGAAAGAGAAGTAAAAAAACTCTTGGATGCCAAAATAATTGTACCACTCAGGTACTCTGAGTGGGTAGCCAACCCGGTCCCAGTCAGGAAGAAGAGCGGAGAAATCAGATTGTGTGTAGATTTTAAAAACTTAAATAAATCATCCCTTAAAGACAATTATCCACTACCCAAAATGGACCATGTTTTAGAAAAAGCAGTCAGAGCAAATAGGATGTCCATGATTGACAGTTTTTTTGGTTACAATCAGATTGTTGTCAACGAAGACGATAACGAAAAAACAACCTTCACCACCCCTTGGGGTACATTTATGTATGACAAAATGCCATTTGGTTTAATGAATGCAAGTGCTACCTTCCAGCGGACTATGGATATCGCCTTCGTCGGCGAAAGAGATAAATTTGTGGTTATTTATCTTGATGATCTGACTATTTTTTCTAAATCTGATGAAGATCATCTGATGCATCTCAAGCAAATGTTCGAGAAATGTCGCAAATTTGGTTCGTCTCTAAATCCCAAGAAGTCTCACTTTGCAATGCAAGAAGGTAAACTCTTGGGCCATATTGTGTCTCGGGACGGAATTAAAATTGATCCTAAAAGGGTCGAAGCTATAGACACTATAAATATTCCTAGAAATGTAAAAGAAATTCAGTCGTTTTTAGGAAAAATAATTTTTTTAAGATTTATCCTGAACTTCATTGAAATTATGAAATTAATCACAGATATGCTTAAGAAGAACATCGAATTTAAATGGACAGTTGAAGCTAAAGCATCGTTTGCACGCATCAAGAAGATTATAGGCAAAGCGCATGTGCTAGCAAGTCCTGATTATCTCAAGGAATTTTTTATCTTCTTGTTTTCATCCGAACACACAATTGCAGCAATACTCCTCCAGAAGAACGACGAAGGTTTCGAGCAACCAATAGCATTCTTCAGTAAAATCCTCAGAGACGCAGAATTGAAATATGATATAATGGAAAAACAGGCATACACTATGGTCAAGGCACTAAAGGCTTTCAGAACCTATGTATTACACTCCAAGATAATTGCATATGTACCCACTAGTTCCGTTAAAGACATATTGGTTCAACCTGATAGTGACAAGAAGAGGGGTCGATGGCTTGCTAAAATTCAATCATTCGATCTAGAGGTGAAACCGACAAAGCTCGTAAAAGGACAAGGTTTGGCTAAGCTACTAGCCGAATCAAACTTCAGAGCACTTGGTATAAATAATCTACAAGAGTATGAAGGATGTTTGGATATAGACGAACTCGACAACCAAATAGCCACAACCAGTATAGAAGAAAAGTTTACGACTTCGGTGTGGTACAAAGATATAGTATCTTATCTTCTGACTTTGAAATGCCCAAGTGATATGACTCCATCTAAAGCTAGAACGTTGAAATTGCATGCGGTGAAGTACTATATTTCAGAGAGCCAATTGTATTGGAAAGGCCCTCTGGGCTTTCTACTGGTTTGTCTAGTAGAATTGGAGACCGAAAAGTTCATAAATGAATCCCGCAAGGGGGTGTGCAGAGGACATCATGCGTGGAGAGAAATGGCTTATAAAATCCTGAGAGCAGGATATTATTGGCCTAAATTATTCACAGATGTAAATGCCAAAGTCAGAGCTTGTAATTCATGCCAATTATTTGCAGGCAAGCAGAAACTCCCAACACTACCTTTGGTCCCGGTTAAAACGGAAGCTCTGTTCCAACAATGGGGGTTGGATTTTATAGGTGAAATTAATCCACATTCCAACACACAACACAAATGGATCATGATCGCTACAGATTATTTCACCAAATGGGTAGAAGTTATTCCGACTAGAAAAGCCACAGATTCAGTGGTGATAGATTTCCTGGAAGAAAACGTATTATCCAGATTTGGTTGTCCCTGAAAAATAGTTACAGATAATGCCCAGGTATTCAAAGATATGGCAATGGTCAGTGTTTACCAAAAGTACAATATTGTATTGGGTCACTCCACGTCATACTACCCCCAAGGCAATGGGCTAGCTGAATCATCAAATAAAAGCTTAATTACCATAATTAAGAAGGTGTTGAACGAAAATAAAAAAATCTTGGCATGTGCATTTGAAATACGCCTTGTGGGCAAATCGGATAGGCACCAAGAAATCGATTGGCACTTCTCCATTTCAAATGGTATACGTGACTGGCGTGGTATTACCCATAAATGTGGCTCTACCTGTGATGAAACTTTGGCAAGACGAAAAAGAAGAACCAAACCATGTCACAAGAAGAATAAATCAACTGATTGAAGTTCAGCATAATAGGGATGAGGTGGACAAAAGGCTACAGAAATATCAAGACAACATGAAAGAATTGTTCAATCATAAGGCTAAAGATAGGGAATTCCTCCCTGGCGATTTGGTTTTGAAATGGGATGCTAGGAGGGAAAACTCAACAAAACATGGCAAATTCGATCATATCTGGTATGGACCATTCAAAGTCACAGTGTTTGAATGGAAGAACTCATTTATGCTAGAAAATTTGGACGGTAAAATCCTCAACGCCCCTATCAACGGGCGTTATCTAAAGCACTATATGCACTAAACAATTTCCAAAATTCCACTGTATATACTGGTTTTTTTTTCTGTTTTTATAGTTTTTCGGTAAGTTTTACTTTCACCGCAAATAAAGCAAGTTAGTGATCTCCTAGAAATAGAGATATGAAATATTCAACACATTGAATTCTATAAATCTTAAAACCCTGACGCTTTTCATGTTGTCTCCTTGCAGGATTCTGGTCTACAGCGCAAACATCAAAAAGAAGAAAACGGATGGTCATGTATCAGGGAATTCATTCGCTCAAAACCGGTGATAAAAAATAATTTACTAAGATGAGAACGAAGTGGTAAGGCAAAGGTATGAATTTTTGAAATGTCTAGATTCCAAATGAATATCACCTAGGTGCAACAACAGTCTCATGAGTATGAACATATTCGCCCGAGGTATCATCAAAAGAACGAATTTTTCTATGGATCATAAAGGATTCCTCTGGATAAGATAAAAATAAGTAAAATAAATAGGAGAAGTAAAGTGACCTCAAAAAAAAGGGTTCCAAGAATCAGGATTGCATTACCACAACTATGTTTATGAAATCCAAAGCCTTCTCTGTCATCTTGTTCCAATCTGTGGTATTTTCCCCTTGACCCCAGACACCTTCCCATGATTTCCACAGAGGAAGGAGAGGTTACACTTTAGCTCTAAAAGCTGACAAACGAATCTTTAGAAGAAAGGCAAGTCCTCACAACTCCTTAAACTCTTATTGAACAAAGATATGTATAGGATAATCCTAACTCTCTTAGTTCTTTTAACAGGTTCTAAAAAATTTAGTCTTGCTCAAAAGAAAGTCCCTGGAAATAAAATTCCCCTACAAGTTTTCTTGCAGACTAAGATGTTTTGAAGGTCGAAAAGAAACTAATCCAGAGTAATCAAAGTGAGTTGACAGACCTCTGTTGCAAAATTATACACAGATATCACTCCTGGTATACTTTATACTAATTGATTTCCCCCACTTCATGTCAAAGAAAATATAAGACGGATGATGAAAGGAAATTCAAAAAATTGAATTCCCCCATCTAGTCCAAAAAAAAAAAAGATGATGAAAGGAAATTCATAAAATGATTGCCCTTATCTCAGCATTTAAATGCAAAGTTACAATTAAAAGTGGTGAAAGGAAATTCAATAAAGGGAATCAGATAACTTCACCGGGGTACTGAACAGGCCCACTGGCAAAGAAGCTATGTCTAAGATATATGTAAGGTTGTTATACATGAATTATACCGTACTCCAGTAAATTAGTTTTCTTTGAAGCTTGATCTACATCCCAAGTTCGCGCAGGACTTCCTGATTAAAAACATTAAAATTACTTCACCTTGAGGCAAGCAAGATCAACAGAACCTGTTAAAATTCCTAAGGTTGTTTGGATTATCTTAAGTAGACTAGAAATCAGTATCAGGAAAGAGGAAGTCAAATGGCCTAAAATTGAGATTAGAGAGCGATTGGGTTTTGAAATATTTCATACATAAGGATGAAACCCCCTTTTTTCCTCTGCACCCTCTTTCTAAACAAGTTTTTGCAGAAACAAACTAATGGGTCCATTTTCCCAATAAAGGCACGTGGTCTACTATTCTTCTCGTCCCACATGGAGACGAGATCCCTAGATGGAGCCTATGTTGAAACAAAGTTTATTTTTCTTCTCTAAATCCAAATCTCCATTTTTCTCTGGTTACGGAGCCGCCTTTAGTTCTAAAAAAGAGTCAAAAGGTCTTTCGGGATTTTCGGGTTTCGAGGTTCGGCTATTCATGAAGTATGTTTTTTAATAACTCTAAAGTCCCAGTACCGAAGTCTCGAAAAAGTGATTGTTTAAAAGGAATTGAACAAATTTTAACGTAATAATTAAAAACGTTAACAGCTTTCTAAGCCTTTCACATGTTCTTTTTTGGCCATCTCAACTTAAACAACATTTCAAATGTCCCGACGCGCTTTTCACGAAATACCTTTTAATCATGATTAATTAAGTTTTAAAACATACTTAACAAATCGTTAATCAGTCGCAATTCGGGAAATCAAAGAGTCGACTTTGAATCTCCTTAAAACCCCAATTCTTGAAGTCGTGGAATTCTTAAAAGCTAATGCTATGTTTATTAAGAAGTAAGAAGGTTTAATGATAATAAATCCCATCACGATTTCGTGATTCAGGATTTCTTGCGTTAAAGAGTCGTCGGAGTCCCGATACTCCAATCCACAAAAAGTAAAGACTAACCCCTGATCGCGATTAATTAAAGGATTAAAACAAGTGGTTAGCGCCTAAATAAATCCCATTGCGGTTTCGCGATTCAGGATTTACTTATGTCATACCTCTTGGGGACACGATGCTCAAAACTCCGAAACACGAAATCTCGAAAGAATTAAGCGCTTAAACATAATTAACTTAATTTTAAAACAAGCATTAAGGTTATTAAATAACTTTTCGTGTTTCGCTATTCGGGAGTTTTCAATGACATTCCTTTAGAAATCCCAGTTTTTAATCGTCGATATGTGGCAGTATCTATAACAGATTAATGGAGATATTTTTTAACATAAAGTGTGTATCTCCAGGCGTACCATCCCCATTAAAGCATTTAATTTTTATCGCCTGTATCGGTACGCTAAATTTAAGACAAGTTCAAGGTTAATAAAGGTTTGTTATTTTGAATTTCATTCTTACTTTCAGACTAGGAGCGAGTTGCATTCAGAAGAACTCACGCATTTCTTCTCTGCAACAGGTTTTCATTTTAGCACAAACATCATGGCACCCAAAAAAACGCCTAAGAAGAGTGAGGAGGCAAGTGAAAGCTCGAAACTGGATGGAGATGTTATATCTGACACTATGCCACATGTTGTGGATTCAATCAAATCATGGAGGCAGATTTTTGAAACCTTAGACTATGAGATTAGGAATTGCCCCGATGATTTCAGAAATGAAAAGATCGAAAATAAACTCAGAGACATAGCAGAGTCTGAGCTTCATAAAATAGCCACATGGTCGAGACTCATGCCATACAATGACATGATAAGCTGGGTTTTAGAGAAAACCGACGTTCAGATAAGGAGCATTCTAAACAGCCAAAAGGTCATTGTCATCTTGTTCAGACCCAAGCACATCCAAGTAATGTATAAACTATCCCCTACTTCTAAATACATTTATAATGCTAAATTTGTAGAGGAATTTCAAAGAAATGAGTGTACAGAATTCGATCAAACATATCCAGGTATAATCAAAGAATGGTGGGGGATCCCAGCGAGATTTAGAGTTGATACCCATGGTATTTATGCCACAACTCCATTAAACGAATACATGGTTTATATATCTCTGATGCTATGTAGACTTTTCGGGAGGAAAAGCCCTACCCATTTCCCTGTAGAATGGGTGCCACTTCTACATGAAGATACTACAGAGAGAATCAACAACCCCTCCTCCAACTCAAGAAAGTATTCCCCCAGGTTTCGGATCAGAGGCTCATGATAAAGGGATTGCAGAAGAAAATCCAAAGAAGACTGAAGCGCCTTCACAAAAAGCAGAAACTTCACAAACAGAGCACCCAAAGTCGGAAACAGAAGTTAGGCTCGAGACACCTTCAAAGTCAAGTCAAATGATTCCTCCTTTATCATCAACTATTTCTGTTGATATCCCCAAAACAGCAGGAGAAACTCAATCTTCAAAATTGGGCAGCCCTATTACATCCTTAACTCCTTTACAGTCAACTTTTGGGACCCCCCATCTGGAAGTCATATATGTAAGTGACCTTACTCCTATCTCTAGAGAAGAGATACCTTCCTCCAACTACTTTTTCAGTAGGAAGAGGAAGGCTATAGTAAAACAGGAAATGCATCTGAGAGAAGGCACAATGGTGAAAAAACACAGAGTGCTCGTAGATGGGCAGAACCTAGAACAGGAAGATTTCACCACAGAAGTAGCAGGCTCTATGGGAACTATGGCAACGGCCAATTTATTCTCAGTTGACTCTCTGAAAAACAAGGATGAAACAGAAAAAAAAAATGATAGCTCAATTGCAGGATCAAATAAGGCACATAGAAAATAATATTCGAGAAGAGGTAAATCAAAGAGTTGAACACGCTAGAACTGTTGACAAACGGGAAATGCAATTGTTGAAGTCTAGTTTAGATGAAGCGAACAAGCAAATGCAAATGAGTCAAGTACAAGTTATTCAGCAGGAAGAATTAGTGAGACAGCTACAGGCTGAGTTGAAGTCCATTGAAGGACATGTTGTGAATATAACAGCATTTCAAGCCCAAGCACTAGAGGTGCATGAGAAACTACAAGCAGAACAACAAAACATGCTTTATAAAATAGAAATCGTTCAAAACTACTTCCTGGAAATAAGCCACTCACTGGATAACATTTCTTTCAAGGAAAAAGAGGCGACAGTAGCTCGCGCTGCTTTTCAAAAGGCAGTAGTGTTTTCGGCTAGAGAGGAAGTACCAGCAATCCCAAAGCTGACTATAGAAGAACGGATCAGGGGAGACATCCTATTAAAAACATGGGAGACTAATATTGTCGAAAGTAGGAAAATGGCAAGAGAAGTTAAGAAAGAATGTGAAGAAGTGTTTGATCAGCTAGATACAAAAACATTGGGCATTGGTAAAGGTGATTGTCCTGGGCTATTAGGACAGATCAATGTTGTAAGGCATCAACTGCATATCAAGGAGAGCTGGAATGAAGCCCAGCTCGAGATTTCACAATTTAAGCAGTTGGACATCACCCAAATGGATAAGTGGCCAATAAAGACAAATCTACAGTTACAGTCGACAAAGTTTGAAAAGGGAACGATTGAAGATAGGCTGCCCAAAATTCAGAGGAAGTTATATGTGTTTGAAGCAAAAGATACGACAGAACCTCCTAGAATTTTGGTGCAGTTTCTTGACAGGTGCATCGAGTGTTTTGGACCGAGCGAAGGAAGTGCTTCAAAGAAATGATGAAGTAACGCATGTATGCTCATTTTTGTCCAACTGGTAGAAAAGTAAAAAGTGACCAAGCAAAACGGTTCAAATTTTGTATTCTGTAACCGTTAGCACCTAGGAGATTAGGAGAATACCAATCGTCTAGGGTTGATGATTTTCTTTGTATAAATACAATTTTGAAAGAAGGCACCAGGGGGAATTTTTCCTTGGCCGATTGTAGCAAAGAAATTTTTCATTTGCTAGAATTAATACAAATGCAAATCGAAGACTCCAGATCCCGTCAAGTTTGAGTTATCTATTCCTCTGTTATTTCATATTTAACATCATTTCTTATATATCTCTAATGAATGCTTAGCTGCAATTTAGTACAACCTCTACTGTGGTGATTGATTATTTTAGTCATCTAATCGTTTACAACTTTTACTCTGTATCGGCTATTGGTAGGTACAAGACCTATGAATTACTTAGATTTCTATATCTTATGCTTCATTAAAGTTTTTCTTGTCTATTTTCTTCTTCTGTCACAAAGTGAGATTCTTCCTTGGTTGATGCCTCACATTGTTCCACAACTTTATGTTTTCTTGCATTTCATGCATGATTTCCAGTTTAAATTAGATACAGGAAACGACCTTTGATTTTGTTATACTATTAATTCAAAGTTTGGGAATTTTTCTTTCATAATCTAAAATAGAAACAGCAACCTAAAAAACAACAAATATTTAAAACTCTTTTTTCTCCATGACTGTACCTGTTATGTGACAGTGCAATATCGAACCCGATTTTACAAATCAGACCAGTATCGCTTTAACCCTTTTTAACACCATCTTAAAAACTGCTACCACCCGAGTTGAACTTGAATGTTTATGGGCAGCCATCGAGCAGGACATTAGCGTCCAAGAACAATTGGAAACTAGACAAAGACAACTCAGAAATCAGCCATAGCTCCTTTTCCCTTAAGAGTTGTTTTTCCTTTCTTTATATCATAGACCCTCTTTATTTTCGGATGCCTAGACTTTATACTTTCAAGCCTTAAGTATAAACTCTGGAACAATAGGGGAAGTGATACCTTGCTTGTGAAAGAGAGCCTAAACAAAGACCTTGGTGAAATAGAGACTAGACAAAGAATGTCGCTACTTCGACTAGTATTTCAAGATTTTGTCCAACCTAAACAACTATGCTAACAATTTAGAGCTCAAGTTCCATCTATTTAGATTTTATTCAGTTGGGGCCATCTTAACTAGCTAGTCAAAGGTGTTCGAAGTGGAAATTTGGTAAAGGTCCTGGAGAATTTCCAAACCTAGATTTTCCACCAACTACTTGTGTTCAAGAATTCCAACTCGATGCTAACAATATCTCGAATAATATCTTCCATTATGTCAATAGCCATCTTGTTAGAGATTGAATAATTGATTTTTTTCTTGCTACTTCCAAGGGCAACCATTCTCACCTAGGAGTATCATAAACATACCAATTAGTTTTAATTCTAGTGAGAACAATGTTTACGTTATTAACCAAGGAATGCCCACTAAGGGCTTGCTTCCTAGCCCATAACTAAACATCGATTACTTTTGATGTACCAAATTGCATCACCAAGTAGTGGATGTTGCACTTAAGGCTCTAGTCCATTTATCAATTTGATAGGGTTTCCCTATAACTCTACCTCTTTACGTCCTCTTAGCCCATGGTATAGGTCACTGGTTTGCCAAAAGGTGGCCAAAAATTTGACAATATTATCTTTCCAATAGAAAATGTCCAACAATTAGTGAATGAATATTTGGATGATGACTCCATTTTGATGTTAGCACTGGAGAAAGATCTTGCACTTTAAGTAAATGTTGGGTGCATTTAACTCGGTGTAATTATCTTTGAAGACACTTTATGGCTATAATGTTTTATCTTAAATGTGACAAATAGAAGAGTGAGAAAGAGCAATGACTTGTAGAATATATGCTTCTATAAGAGAGATCTCACTCATCATCCATAACAATTTTATCATTCATTTTGTTGACATTAGAGGCTTAGCTAAAGCTATTAAGCATTTCTTGAATCTTAATGAGAATGGTTCGGACTTCATTGTTGTTATGATGAATGTGGCATATCTTTTGCTATTTTTCAGTTCGTGATTATCAAGTTATGCCATGCACCCATTTGTTTTTCCATTCTAGATTAGATTTGGAAAGTTAAATGCTTAAGTTTAGGTTGGTTCCAATTCTTTGCACCTATGTTGTTGAGATTGGATAGCAAGGAAGGTCTTCACCATGCATGGCGTCCTAGCATGGAGGAGGACAATGAAACTTAGCCACGCTGATGGGTTAATCTTTTTCCTAAAGTTGTACTTGGGAAAAGGTACATTAAATGGGTTATATTTTAATGTTGACTTAATGAGAACTTTTTTATAAACTTAAAGTGATAAATAATTTAAGTTGTGGTCTTTTAATCTTGTCCATTGATCTCATAAAGTGTGTGAGGAGCAATCTTGGCCCTCCATCCTTTTGGAGATAGTGTTTCTCACTTACTCATTGAATAAAAGAGAGATCGACTTGGAGAGGGGCGCATCATGCACAAGAGAGGAGCGATTTTCTGAAGAGAGAAAGAGGAGAATTGTTTGAGGGTTTGTGAGAGGGTTTGCAGGGAGACAGAGGAGGACTCTTCATTGAGATTGGCACACATCTTCAGCATTGCAGAGGCCATATCCTACAGATCTTAGAGCTGGCGTACCAGGTGACGTAGTACCCACGCAAGCAGTCGTACGATTACGCAGGGGTGTCTTCTGGCATGATTTGGTTCAGGGGGATTTGCAGAAGGGTCGTACATAATTTGAGGAGGTGATACGTTGAGGTTTTCCTTGGTATTTTGGTTGGGCTGATTTTATTGTAAGAGATCTTTATTTTCTTGTTGAATAATAAAATCTCCAAATCTGTTGCACTAGTTTTCCCTCCGAGTTTTTTCCAGGGATGATTGTCCAAAAATTCTTGGTGTACATGTGATGTGATTGTTTTATCTTTTATTGTTAAGTTCCTGGTTATTATTTTTTGTTGTGCACTATTTATTTGTGGAAGAAAACTTGGTATAATCAATTAACAGATAAATTAATTGGTTTAGTGAACTGGGTTTAGAGAAATTTCGCATGGTATCAGAGCAAGATTGTTAAAGAAGCAGTGTCATAGGTGTATTGTGAGGATCTAAGGCACAAATCAAGGCAGTCGTATAGATTTTGCAGCTCTAGGGTAAGGCAGCGTAAGGGTTTAAGTCATGCAGGTTTGAACAACCACACTTTTTCAGAAATGGACATGAGTATGAGGGTTGAAGATAGGCTTCAAGGGGCTCAGATTTTCCCCACCTGGAAAGAGAGGATGACTATGGTGTCGGAGGTCAATGAGGTCCTTGACCATACACCAGAGACTGCAACTACTCTGACAGATGCAGCTCAACTATCCATCTGGAAGAAGGGTGAGGCGAAAGCAAAGAGCTTGATTCTTGATGGGATAAAGGATCATGTGGTCCCACATCTTTTAGGAAAGACTACCGCAAAAGACAAGTGGAAGGCCATGAGTGACCTATACCAAAACAAAAATGAAAACATGGTGATGGCTCTGCGCAAGCAGTTGCGTGGGACCAAGATGGCTAAAGGTGAGGGTGTGATTCCTTATCTTACCATAATAACTCAGATCAAAGATGAACTCGCAGCAGTTGGTGAAAACACTAATGACTCTGAGTTGGTACGTATTGCATTGAATGGCTTTTCAAAGTCATGGGATGTCTTTGTCCATGGAGTGGTAGCTCAAGAGAAGTTAGTTGAATGGCAATGTGGGATGATTTTGTGTAGGAAGAGATCAGACTTGGTCAATCAGGATCATCATCGTCACCTCACATTGAGGTTGAAGAAGGGTTGGCTCTTGCAAGCAAGGGCAAGGGCAAGGAGAAGAAGAAAAAAAATGGTGGAAAGAAGAACATTAGCTTTTCTAAAGTCAAATGTTTCCAGTGTCACAAGATCAGACACTTTGCCTCATAGTGTCCTGAAAAGAAGAAGAAGAACGTGCCACAGATGGAAGCTTCTGCAACAGTGGATGAGTTTTCCAAGAGCTTTGAAGAGGATTTTTGCTTCATAGCTTGTATGTCTAGCGCAGTAGTCTCAGACATGTGGTTTGTTGACAGCAGAGCATCTTGTCATATGAGAGGGCGCAAGGATTTTTTCACTAAGCTACAAGAGGGAGGTGTGAATCTGGTTATAGAGCTCGGAGATGACAGGCGCTACAAGGTGCAATGGGTTGGCACAGTTTCGTTTTGGAGGGAGTCAAGTAAACCACTTCAGTTTATTGATGTACTATATGTTCTGGGGTTGACAAAGAACCTCATCTCAATCTCTACTTTGGAGGATAAAGGGTATGAGGTCACCTTCCGTAAGGAAAGGGTGTTCATCAGGACAATAGGGTCAAGCGAGAAGATGGACATGGTGATTGGGGTTCGAGAAGAGAAGGTATACAAGCTACAGTTTCATCCAGGGAGAGCATTGGTCAGTACAACCATAGACATGGGTGATTTGTGGCACATGAGGATGGCACACTTACACTTTGGTGCGTTGGGGCACTTGAGACAGGAAATCATTGGATTGCCTAAGTTCACAGCAGAGAGGCATGACCCTTGTAAGGGTTGTGCAATGGGTAAATATCTCAGATACCATTTTCACCAAGCGAGCACAGGTCCAAGGGAGTATTAGACTTGATACATTCAGACGTACGTGGTCTGATGAGCGTGGAATCAGTCAGTGGCTTCAAATACTTTGTTCTATTCATTGATGACTACTCAAGGAAGACCTGGATCTTCTTACTAAAGACTAAGGATGAAGTCTTCGACATATTTTAGGAGTTCATAGCTCTAGTTGAGAACCAGACTGGCAAGAAGATTCGGGTTTTGAGATATGACAACGAGGGTGAGTACACCTCCAAGGAGTTTGTGGATTATTGCGCAATAGCAGAGATCAAGGAGGAACTCATTGTTCCTTACAATCCTCAATAGAATGGAGTGGTTGAGAGGAAGAACAGGACCATAGTCGGAGCAGCACGGGTGATGATACATGATTAGGGTTTGCCATTATTTTTGTGGGCAGAGGCTAGTCGCACAACTATTTATATTCATAATAGGAGTCCCCACACAGTTTTGGGAAAGTTGACACCTGAGGAGGTATTTATAAGTACCAGATCGGATGTGAGTCATTTTCGCATCTGGGGCAGCATATGTTACTGTCATGTCCCTTCGAAGAAGAGGACGAAGTTGGACCCCATAACCGTCAAGGGGATTTTGGTTGGTTATAGCGAGGCTTCCAAGGCCTACATGATCTGTGTGCTAGCACGTGGAAAGATCATTGTGTGTAGGGATGTATAGTTTGAGGAGGAGTGTGCATTGAGGAGGTAAAGAGATTTGCCAGCACATTCAGAGGACCAGCAGGGACAGGACTCGAGGGTCAAGATAGAGGAGGCACAGGGTCAGAGTATAGGATCACAACAGCAAACACAGGATACAGGTGTTCAGAGAGAGATTGTTGGACAGGATCATCAGGAGCGAGATGAGGAGGAGGAGGAGTAGCATGACGTAATTCCACACGAGCAAGACACTGGGCCACGACCTGAGTGGTATAAGTCCACGGTTAGTGATTCTAGACCGGCAAGGCTTCCAGAGAGAGACTTCAGACGAAGTAAACCACCAAAGAGACTTGGGTACATGGAATTAATGACACAACGCATTGATGCAAAGCCTTCGACTTATGAGTCGGATGCATAGTATGGAATGTGGCACGAGGCCATGATGGAGGAATATGCCTCCATTATGAAGAATGATGTATGGGAGGTAGTGCCCGGGATAGAAGGAAATAAGGTGGTTGGATCCAAGTGGATTTACAAAGTCAAGTATGCAGCAAATGGAAACGTGGACTATGTTCGTGGCCAAGGGGTTTTCACAGGGAGAGGGAGTTGACTATGAGGAGACTTTTTCCCATGTGGCCAAGTATTCCTCAATCTGAGTAGTCATATCCTTGGCAGCTGAGAAGGGCTGGCACATTCACCAGATGGACGTAAATACCTCTTTCCTTAACGGAGTTGTTGAGGAAGAGATATATGTTGAGAAGCCAAAGGGATTTGAGGTAGGCAGTAGAGAAACGCATGTGTGTAGACTGAGGAGAGCCTTGAATGGGCTCAAGTAGGCACCTCGAGCATGGTACTCGAGGATAGACAACTACTTGAGGGAGGTGGGTTTCCAACGGAGCAAGGCTAATCTGAACTTGTATTTTCTTGCAGTGGAGGTGCCTCTCATACTAGTGTTATATGTAGATGACCTATTTCTGACAAGGGATGAGTAGCTGATAGCAGACTGCAAGGCCAGCCTTGCAACTGAGTTTGAGATGAAAGACCTTGGGTTCATGCAATACTTCCTTGGTCTGAAAGTCTAGCAGCAGGATGGGCAATTCTTCTTGGGATAGGGGAAGTATACATTGGAGATCTTGCATAGGTTCATGATGGCAAATTGTAGGCCCATGTCCACGCCTCTAGTCACAAACTGGAGTAAGATTGATGCATCATATTCAAAGACAGTAGACCCCATTGTTTATCATCAGTTGATTGGATTGCTCATGTATCAGGTCAACACTCGGTCAGATATCAACTTTGCAGTAAACTCTTTGAGTCAGTTCATGATGGACCCTTGGAGAGTACATTGGATTGTTGCGAAGCATGTGCTTCGCTACCTCAAAGGTACAGTGGAGTATGGGTTGTTATATGAGCACAGTGGTGGAGTGGGATTGGCAAGGTTTATAGATGTTGATTGGGCAGGATGTACATAGGACAAAAAGAGTACTTCAAGTCGTTGTTTCATCTTTGGATTCAACATTCTCTCTTGGTTCAATAGGAAGCAACATTCAGTGGCATTGAGCTTTATTGAGGTAGAGTACATGGTTGCCAGTTTAGCAGCATGTGAGGCATTGTGGTTGAGGAAGATACTCTTGGGATTGTTCAGGCAGGAGCTAGAGGCTACAATAATTCACTGTGACAATCATAGTTGCATCAAGCTCTCTAAGAATCTAGTGTTTCCTAATCATAGCAAGCACATCGATATCAGGCATCACTTCATCTGGGATTGTGTACAGAGAGGAGCAATGAGGCTTGATTACATACAGACTGATGAGCAGATGGCAGATATTTTTACCAAGGCATTAAGCAAACAAAAGTTTGAAAAGTTCAGAGATCAGATGGGGTTGAGGCAGAATCCCTTCCTCGCTAAGAGGGAGTGTTGAGATTGGATAGCAAGGAAGGTCTTCACCATGTGTGGCGTCCTAGCATGGAGGAGGACAATGAAACTTAGCCAAGTTGATGGGTTAATCTTTTTCCTAAAGTTGTACTTAGGAAAAAGTACATTAAATGGGTTATATTTTAATGTTGACTTAATTAGCACTTTTTTATAAAGTTAAAGTGAGAAATAATTTAAGTTGTGGTCTTTTAATCTTGACCATTGATCTTATAAAGTGTGTGAGGATCAATCTTGGCCCTCCATCCTTTTGTAGATAGGGTTTCTCACTTACTCATTGAGTAAAAGAGAGATCGACTTAGAGAGGGGCGCATTATGCACAAGAGAGGGGTGATTTTTTGAAGAGAGAAAGAGGAGAATTGCTTGAGATTTTGCAGGGAGATAGAGGAGGACTCTTCACTAAGATTGGCACACATCTTCAGCATTGCAAAAGACATATCCTATAGATCTAAGAGTTGTTGTACCAGGTGACGCAATACCCATGCAGGCAACCATACGATTATGCAGAGGCTCACGCAGCAGTGTCTTATGGCACGATTTGGTTTAGGGGGATTTGCAGAAGGGTCGTACATCTGTTGAGGAGGTGATACGTTGAGGTTTTCCTTGGCATTTTTGTTGGGCCAATTTTATTGTAAGAGAACTCTATATTTTCCTGTTGAATAATAAAATCTCCAATTCTATTGCATTGGTTTTCCCTCCAGGGTTTTTCCAAGGACAATTGTCCAAAAATTACTAGTGTACATGTGATGTGATTGTTGTCATATTTTACTATTAAGTTCCCAGTGATAATTTTATGTTGTGCATTATTTATTTGTAGAAGAAAACCTGGCATAATCAGTTAACAGAAAAATTAATTGGTTTGGTGAAATGGGTTTAGAGAAATTTCACATATGTTGTGGCCAACATGTTGATTTTTGTAACAAAGGTCGGTCTTGATAATGTGTATTTTTAGTCTAGGAAGATTTGTAAAGCATATTTAAATGCTCGAGACATAAGAAAATTATTTTTGAGTCAAGTCATCTCTCGGAATTTTACGAGGGAATTTTTTAGAAATTGTAAAATTAAGTTTTTGGCTCCAAATTGACAAGTCAGCCCTCTTCCAAGTCAAGTCGGCCTAGATCTGAGAGACAGATTAGTATAAATAAAGGCACTAGCCTCCTCATTTGAACATACAACAATTCGACTTCTCTACAAGAGCAACTACAACTACAAGGTTCGTTATTTTCGCTAGAGTAACTGGGCTTCTCAAGAAAGGATCATCTAATATATTTTCCATCCTTCTTCTTTCTCTCCTCAACTTGCACGTGTGACATCTTTATCTCTTTGTAACTGTTGCTACTGCACTTGTGTGCATCTTTTGAGGAGGTGTTGTAACTGCTACTAGGTTATTGACTTGGACACTGAGACCAAGTTCTAATTGTTTCTCTTGTTGTGTAAGGATTTATCTATTAAGAAAAGTTACGCTGAGTTTTTCTTCCCCTTGAGGGTTTTCCCAGGATATACCATTGTGTCTTCATGTGATCTATTTTTCTCTATTGTTCATTTATTATACGGTATCGTTGATCTTTTGAAGTGTAATTGCTATAAACATAATTAAGTAATTACCGGATTTCATAAGTAGGGCTACTATTACACTAAGTCTTTCAACAGGTTATGGGCCCACACCACAACCTCAGAGCTTAGAACATATTCGAGCCTATTATACAGCAGTCATGACTTCATTCATGAAATCAGAAAACAAACTAGAAGGGGCTTCAAATTTCAAAGCATGGAAGACAAGGATTGACCTCATCCTTGCCAAGAACAAAGTCCTAGATATTGTGAAAGGCAATATCGTGGAACTAGAGTTTGAAGAAGGAAGAGAGAAAGAACCCCAAAATGTTGCAGAAATGGACAAGTTCAAGGACAATGACATCAATGTCATGAGTATCAGTGTGGACTCCATCATAGATCACTTGATACCCTACATATCCGATCTCGACTCATCCAAAAAGATGTATGATGCCCTAACAAACCTTTTTACAGTCAAGAATATTGGTCAAGTGATAAGTTTGAAGAATGAACTTCGTGACACCAAGATGACAAAGGACGATATTGTAATCTCATACTTTGTGAGAATCTCTCAAATAAGAGATCAACTACAAGCCATTGAAGAAGTTATTCCAGAAAAGGAGATTGTGAATATTGCACTTAATGGTCTTCCAATATCATGGGATGCATTTGTTGCAAGCATGAACACAAGGAAGGAGTTTCCTTCATTTGAAGAACTCCGGACCTGTTTCGCACAAGAAGAGACAAGGATCAACTCAAAGGGAAAATCTCACAAGGAAGAGGACGCTCAAGCCTATGCAACAAAGTTCAACAAACATGGAGGTAAGAAAAGTTTTAGTTCTCACAATTCAAGAAAGAAACATAACCATAAGAGAGATATGTCAAAGGTACAATGTTTTGGTTGCCATAAATATGGCCACTTCAAAAACCAATGTCTTGAATTATCAAAGAAGAGAAAGGGAAAACACCATGTGACAACTGCCAATGATGAAGAGCCTTCAAAGAAGGCCAAGCATGAAGAAACAAATTTATTCTACTACTTATCTCTTGCAGGATCTCTTGAAGACAACATGTGGTTAATCGATAGTGGAGCTTCTAGACATATGACAGGTGACCATGAAAATCTCTCAAACATGAAGGAAAAGAGAATTTCTCATGGAGTGGAACTTGGAGACAAGAACTCCTATGCAGTCAAGGGAATTGGAAAAGCTTCTATCGAACTGGAATCAGGTAACAATGTTCATCTTAGCAATGTTTGTATGTACCTAGTTTGAAAAAGAATTTGGTATCCATTTCTTGTCTAGAAGACAAAGGAGATAGAATAGCCTTTGTCGATGGAAAAGTACTTGTATGGTCTAAAGATTCAAAAATAGAAGATGTTAGATTCATTGGAATTCGTGAAGGAAGATTCTATAAACTCCTAGGTTGGAATGCTCAAGCCCTTGTACATGATGAACTCAATCCTAGTGAGTTATGGCATAGAAGGTATGCTCACCTTCATTATCAAGCATTTCCATCTCTAAAGCAGATGGTTGTAGGTGTGCCAGAATTACAACCAGTTCATGAAGGTGTTTGTAGAGGATGTGCACTTGGGAAGAATATTAAGAAGCCATTCCCAAGCAGTGAAAACAGATCTAAAGAGATCTTGAACTTGATACATCCAGATGTATGTGGTCTTATGCCAGTAAAGTCTCTAAGAGGCTCTCTTTACTATGTGATATTCATTGATGACTTCTCACGAAATACATGGATGTACTTGTTGAAGACGAAAGATGAAGTATTTGACAAGTTTCAAGAATTCAACACAGAAGTGGAAAACTTGACAGGTAAGAAAACCAATACCCTAAGGTCTGATAAGGGAGGAGAATACACCTCCAAAGAGCTTGTTGGCTTTTGTAAAACAACCGGGATTAAGAGGGAGCTCATTGTCCCACATAATCCCCAACAGAATGGTGTTGCAGAAAGAAAGAACAGATCTATTGAAGAATCTGTTAAGGCAATGATGAATGACCAGAATCTATCCATGTTCCTATGGGGAGAAACAACAATGACAACCGTATACACTCAGAACATAAGTCCTCATTGTATATTGAAGAACATGACTCCAGAAGAAGCCTTCTCTGGAAAGAAGCCAAGTGTCGAACACTTGAGGATCTTTGGTTGTTCTGTCTATATTCATGTTCCCAAGGACAAAAGAAAGAAATTGGAACCTTCAAGAAAGAAGTGCATATTCATTGGATATAGTGAGACATAAAAAGCTTATAGAATCTATGTTCCAAGCCAACAAAAGGTTGAAATCAACAGGGATGTAACTTTTGATGAAAAGATTGCTTTCCGAAAATATATAGAAGATTCCATGGACTCTAATGATGAAGAGGCACATGAAGATCCCAAGGAAGAAAGCACATGTTCTCTAGAACATCCCAATGAAGAACCAAAACAACCACTTGAACCTGTGGAACCAGTTATTGTACCAGATATCAGAAAAAGACCAACATAGCTCGAATCCACCTTACAGGAAGCAGAAAGACTTAAAGCTCCTAGTGGTACATTTAGGGAAAGTAAAAGACCCAAAAGGTTCTCTAGTTATGTGGCACTTATGATAAGTCTTGTAAATGCAAAACCTTCCACCTTTGAAGAAGCAGTCAAGCAGAAAGAATGGAAGAAAACTATGATGGAAGAATATCAATCCATCATGAAAAACGATGTATGGGAAATTGTGCCTAGACCTGAAGGAAAGTCTGTAGTAACTTCAAAGTGGGTTTACAAGATAAAACATGCAATGGATGGAAGTATCGATAAATACAATGAAAGGTTTGTGGCTAGAGGGTTCTCCTAGAAAGAATGAAAAGATAATGATGAGACATTTGCTCCAATTGCTAGATACACCTCCATTAGATCCATCATATCTCTTGCAGCATCCATGGGTTGGAAACTACATCAAATGGATGTAAAGACTACCTTTCTCAATGGAATGATTGAAAAAAAATTATACATAGAGCAACCTCAAGGTTTTGAGGTACAACAAAGAGAAACCCATGTATGCAGATTAAAGAAGGCCTTGTGTGGGACTTAAGCAAGCTCCAAGAGCTTGGTATGCATGAATTGACAATTACTTGACGAGACTTGGATTCTCCAAGAGCTATGATGATCCAAACCTTTATTACAAGGTGGTGAATGATGCACCTGTGATCCTACTACTATATGTTGATGAATTGTTTCTGAGAGGTGCAGAGTCTCTCATTGTTCAATGTAAGAGGAAGCCA
>ML787365.1:1235630-1250506 GCA_009831015.1 Picea engelmannii
GGGGGGTGTTGAGAGATGTTTCACCATCCTAGGTATGCAAGGAGTGAGGAGAGCGCGATCCCCAACTTGAGTGTGTTCCCGTGTAACAGTGATAATAATAATAATAATAAACTAGTATAGATCCATCTTAACTCGATCTTTCAAGGATCGAGTGGTTTGTGCCTCAGTTTATTTTTTATCCCTCAAGGTGCTTAATAAATCCGAGGTTAAGATGGATCTATATTGGTTTATAGACTTATCCCATCTATGGAAATCTATGAAAATCTATGAAAAAATGAATATATTGGGATACAAAGAAGATGAAGGAAATCATAGGAACATTGGATCCCTCTATCAATGGATTGAGAATTTTTTAAAATAATACAAAGAGTAGCAATAATTATTTTGAATCCCATCTGTTTGTTTAGAACTTTATTACTTGCATCAATAACTATGTGTTATGCTGGATTGGATTGCAGGATCCTGGGACACCACCAGCAAAGAGGCTGTGGTCTTCAATTGATGTTGGTACTGAGGTTTATATTAGTGGTAGTGATGAGATTGCAGAATGGACTGTAAGTGATTTTGATGTTCTTATCCCAAAGGATAGTATTTCTCCATAGAAGAAAGGTCTGATATTAGGCTCTAATCTTCAATCTCTGTATGCTAAAATCAATTTCCTTTTCATGGATGCTCTCATCTCCCACTTTTGTGTAATGCATGGTATTTCACTCCAATGGCCAACGAAATATACGAGCAGGTCAGCATAAATAGCCATGCTAAATTATTTAATTGTTATATTTACCATGTCATCTTGATAATTTTTATCAGCCCTAAAAAAGTTATTTCTGTGAAAATACCGTTTTCAGAAGTACTAAAATTATTGAATATCAAATTCTTCACTTTTGATAGTCTAATTGTTTACCTAAAAGTTACTATTTGTTGTTAACGTTAAGTTACAGTGAACACGTAATATATGAAGGTACAAGCTGCCAAGAGTGACACATGTACGTTAAGGTAGCATAGCCTAAAGAACAGTTTCAGGAGTTTATGCCTGACGTTGGACGAATTGCAAAGTTTCAGTTTTACCAGGAAAGCATCATGCAACAACCAAAATTTGTAAATTCTATTTGCATTTCCATTGTGCAATAGCTTGCATATTATCTTGGGCTGAGAATTATTTTCCACGTATTAAGTTCACATGTAGCATAGGTATTTTCCATGGCATTTGCTACAACCTTGGTTTATGTCCATTATAAGTTTTGTAATTTGGCACTGGATTATCCACTATGAAGTAAGTTAGAATTCTTCAGATTTAAAGATATGATCTCTTATATTCTTTCATGACCATGCTGTCAGATGTCAAAGAAGAAGCTTCCCTTTTTATCACAGTTCGTATAACTGTAATTGCACATTTTAGATCACAATATAGACAGATATACCAATGAAAGAATGATATCATGATCTGACAGCAGGTAAAAATATTAATTGTCCATTCCTTTTTAGGCTGCATATGTGAAGAACTAATATGGCTTAATAACTAATATAAGAAAGGAAAAAGATACTCATTTTTGTTGGAGACCTAATTAAAATACACATAATTTTTGCTATTCCATGTCAAGAATGGCATATACATACCCATGCTTATGACCCTCAAATAGGGCTGGTGTCATTAGAAGGTTGCGAAGCTGGAGGTATCTGCAGCTTGGCTTGCCAGAAGGATTTCTATATAAGATGTTTGTCTGATAGGCACTTTCCAATCTTTCTTTGCTTTGTAGCCTTGACGATCAATTCTGCATATAGGGCTGTGCCCTAGAGCTTAACATCAATAATGCCAAGGCCCCCTCATTTCATTGGGTGTGCAATAGGCACCCCCATCTCACACAATGGAATTCATTCTTGCTTTCAGTGGGCTGATGAAAATTGCAAAGTAGCCAATTTTTTGGCATTGAGTAGGACAAATAGTAGATATGTGTTGCCGCTGGAACCTTGGTATAAATCTGAAATTTGGCAGCCAATGACATTGGCTTTGTCATCCAATGGGAAAACTTTCCCCGCCCTATTAACAACACCAATGGTTATCCGACAATCTCATAAAGCCAAATAGGATGTGCTAGCTCAATCAAAAGTTTCCAGCAACTAACTCTACTGTTGGTTCTTCAAGGTATACCCACATATTTGGGCATGTTGTGTTGAAATGATTAGTGTAATAGTAGCCCTACTTATGAAATCTGGTAATTACTTAATTATGTTTATAGCAATTATACTTCAAAAGCTCAACGATACAGTATAATAAATGAACAATAGAGCAAAATAGATCACATGAAGACACACCAGTATATCCCGGGAAAACCCTCAAGGGGAAGAAAAACCCAGCGTAACTTTTCTTAATATATAAATACTTACACAACAAGAGAAACAATTAGAACCTGGTCTCAGCCTCCAAGTAAAAAACCTAGCAGTAGTTACAGCAGCTCCTCAAAAGATGCGCACAAGTGCAGTAGCAACAGTTACAGAGAGATGTGCACAAGACAAAGAGATAGAGACGTCACATGTGCGAGCTGAGGAGAGAAAGAAGAAGGACAAAACAGATATCAGATGATCCTTGTTTGAGATGCTCAGTTACTCTAGCGAAAATAGCGAACCTTGTAGTTGTAGTTGCTAAGTCAAATTGTTGTATGTTCAAATGAGGAGGCTAGTGCCTCTATTTATACTAATCTGTCTCTCAGATATGGGCCGACTTGACTTCGAGGAGGGTCGACTTGTCAATTTGAAGCTAAAAACTTAATTTTACAATTTCAAAAAAATTCCCTCTTAAAATTCCGAGAGATGACTTGACTCAAAAATAACTTTCTTATGTCTTCAGCATTTAAATATGCTTTACAAATCTCGAGACTAAAAATACACATTATGAAGACCCACCATAGTTACAAAATCAACACTACCTCTTAACTAGGGAGGTATTCTGAATGACCATCTAAATGTTCTCAAGTTGACAGATTTATCTATTAAGAAAGAGTTACATCAAATCATCATCACTATCAATATCATATGGTAGCAACCTGGCATCAAATCATAGTATGCATCATCTCTCGAGGCTATACTTCCTTTGAGAAATCGGGCACGATGCTGAGTAAGTTAGGTGTTGAACCTTGCACACTAAACAGAGTGTCTCACATTCACTCAACAGAGTGATACAGGGACCATTCTTCCTAATCTGGTCCCATTTGTGACAAAAGAAGAGTGATTGTCCTGATAGATGTTGAAAGCCACACCATGGGCTACAAGGACCATTCTTCCTAATTTGGCCACTATCCGTGACACAGGAAGACTGACTGTCCTGGACCATTTTCCCTAATCTGGTCACTATCCGTGACACAAGGAAAATGACTGTCCTGTACAAATCTCCCTAATCTGGTCACTGTCTGTGACACATGAAGGCGAACCATTCTTCTTGACTAGGTAATGCCCCAGGAGAATGACTATCCTGGACCATTTTCATGCAAAAAATAACTGTCCATGGTACATCAACAATCTGTCAAACCTTGTCCATTCTCCACCGGGAGAATGACTGTCCACCAACACACTAACTGTCCATGATGCCACATATTAGCACTCCTCCTCAACCGAGGAGGTCGCCACCTTCTTCTCAACCATAGGAGTAATCTCCACAAGTCCCAGCTTGTCCCTCAAGCATGCAAACTTTATCTTGGACATAGGCTTTGTCAAAATATCAGTTATCTGCTCGTTGGTGGAGATGTATTGGAGCTTCACTTCTCCCTTCTAAACTTTATCACAGATGAAGTAGTACTTGATCTCAATGTGCTTCGACCTGTCATGGAACATAGGGTTCTCTGAAAGCTTCACACAACTCTGATTATCACAATATATCACAGTCGAATCCAACACCTAATCAAATAGTTCGGAAACCAACTTATAGAGCCATACTGCTTCCGTACAAGCATCACAAGCTACAATATACTTTGCTTCTGCAGTGCTGAGTGCAACAAACTTTTGTTTCTTGCTAGCCCAAGATATCATAGCAGAGCCCAAACTGAAACATACACTAGAAGTACTTTGTTTGTCCTCTGCACTCCCTGCCCAATCTAAATCCGTAAATCCATGCTGTTGTACATCACTGTTTGAGACATATCTCAAACCATAATTTAGCGTCCCACGAAGATATCTCAAAATGTGCTTTGCAACTATCCAATGCTCATGTCTAGGTTCCACCTGGAACTATCTCAACATGTTTACAACAAAGCAAATGTATGACCGAGTATTAACCAAGTACATTAATGAGCCAATCAACTACTGGTACAGGGACGAGTCCACTGGATCATAATCAGAGTCTCTCAACTTCTTCAGATTTGTCACCATGAGAGTTGTCATGGATTTATAACCCATCATCCCAAATTTTTGAAGGATTTTTACAACATACTTCCCTTGTCCTAGGAAGATTTCACCACGCTTCTGCCATACTTCTAGTCCCAAATAATAATGCATGAGACCGAGATCCTTTATATTGAATTCAGAGGCTGGCTTCCTCTTACATTGAACAATGAGAGACTCTGCACCTCTCAGAAACAATTCATCAACATATAGTAGTAGGATCACAGGTGCATCATTCACCACCTTGTAATAAAGGTTTGGATCATCATAGCTCTTGGAGAATCCAAGTCTCGTCAAGTAATTGTCAATTCATGCATACCAAGCTCTTGGAGCTTGCTTAAGTCCCACACAAGGCCTTCTTTAATCTGCATACATGGGTTTCTCTTTGTTGTACCTCAAAACCTTGAGGTTGCTCTATGTATAATTTTTTTTCAATCATTCCATTGAGAAAGGTAGTCTTTACATCCATTTGATGTAGTTTCCAACCCATGGATGCTGCAAGAGATATGATGGATCTAATGGAGGTGTATCTAGCAATTGGAGCAAATGTCTCATCATTATCTTTTCATTCTTTCTAGGAGAACCCTCTAGCCACAAACCTTTCATTGTATTTATCGATACTTCCATCCATTGCATGTTTTATCTTGTAAACCCACTTTGAAGTTACTACAGACTTTCCTTCAGGTCTAGGCACAATTTCCCATACATCGTTTTTCATGATGGATTGATATTCTTCCATCATAGTTTTCTTCCATTCTTTCTGCTTGACTGCTTCTTCAAAGGTGGAAGGTTTTGCATTTACAAGACTTATCATAAGTGCCACATAACTAGAGAACCTTTTGGGTCTTTTACTTTCCCTAAATGTACCACTAGGAGCTTTAAGTCTTTCTGCTTCCTGTAAGGTGGATTCGAGCTATGTTGGTCTTTTTCTGATATCTGGTACAATAACTGGTTCCACAGGTTCAAGTGGTTGTTTTGGTTCTTCATTGGGATGTTCTAGAGAACATGTGCTTTCTTCCTTGGGATCTTCATGTGCCTCTTCATCATTAGAGTCCATGGAATCTTCTATATATTTTCGGAAAGCAATCTTTTCATCAAAAGTTACATCCCTGTTGATTTCAACCTTTTGTTGGCTTGGAACATAGATTCTATAAGCTTTTTATGTCTCACTATATCCAATGAATATGCACTTCTTTCTTGAAGGTTCCAATTTCTTTCTTTTGTCCTTGGGAACATGAATATAGACAGAACAACCAAAGATCCTCAAGTGTTCGACACTTGGCTTCTTTCCAGAGAAGGCTTCTTCTGGAGTCATGTTCTTCAATATACAATGAGGACTTATGTTCTGAGTGTATACGGTTGTCATTGTTGTTTCTCCCCATAGGAACATGGATAGATTCTGGTCATTCATCATTGCCTTAACAGATTCTTCAATAGATCTGTTCTTTCTTTCTGCAACACCATTCTGTTGGGGATTATGTGGGACAATGAGCTCCCTCTTAATCCCGGTTGTTTTACAAAAGCCAACAAGCTCTTTGGAGGTGTATTCTCCTCCCTTATCAGACCTTAGGGTATTGGTTTTCTTACCTGTCAAGTTTTCCACTTCTGTGTTGAATTCTTGAAACTTGTCAAATACTTCATCTTTCGTCTTCAACAAGTACATCCATGTATTTCGTGAGAAGTCATCAATGAATATCACATAGTAAAGAGAGCCTCTTAGAGACTTTACTGGCATAAGACCACATACATCTGGATGTATCAAGTTCAAGATCTCTTTAGATCTGTTTTCACTGCTTGGGAATGGCTTCTTAATATTCTTCCCAAGTGCACATCCTCTACAAACACCTTCATGAACTGGTTGTAATTCTGGCACACCTACAACCATCTGCTTTAGAGATGGAAATGCTTGATAATGAAGGTGAGCATACCTTCTATGCCATAACTCACTAGGATTGAGTTCATCATGTACAAGGGCTTGAGCATTCCAACCTAGGAGTTTATAGAATCTTCCTTCACGAATTCCAATGAATCTAACATCTTCTATTTTTGAATCTTTAGACCATACAAGTACTTTTCCATCGACAAAGGCTATTCTATCTCCTTTGTCTTCTAGACAAGAAATGGATACCAAATTCTTTTTCAAACTAGGTACATACAAACATTGCTAAGATGAACATTGTTACCTGATTCCAGTTCGATAGAAGCTTTTCCAATTCCCTTGACTGCATAGGAGTTCTTGTCTCCAAGTTCCACTCCATGAGAAATTCTCTTTTCCTTCATGTTTGAGAGATTTTCATGGTCACCTGTCATATGTCTAGAAGCTCCACTATCGATTAACCACATGTTGTCTTCAAGAGATCCTGCAAGAGATAAGTAGTAGAATAAATTTGTTTCTTCATGCTTGGCCTTCTTTGAAGGCTCTTCATCATTGGCAGTTGTCACATGGTGTTTTCCCTTTCTCTTCTTTGATAATTCAAGACATTGGTTTTTGAAGTGGCCATATTTATGGCAACCAAAACATTGTACCTTTGACATATCTCTCTTATGGTTATGTTTCTTTCTTGAATTGTGAGAACTAAAACTTTTCTTACCTCCATGTTTGTTGAACTTTGTTGCATAGGCTTGAGCGTCCTCTTCCTTGTGAGATTTTCCCTTTGAGTTGATCCTTGTCTCTTCTTGTGCGAAACAGGTCCGGAGTTCTTCAAATGAAGGAAACTCCTTCCTTGTGTTCATGCTTGCAACAAATGCATCCCATGATATTGGAAGACCATTAAGTGCAATATTCACAATCTCCTTTTCTGGAATAACTTCTTCAATGGCTTGTAGTTGATCTCTTATTTGAGAGATTCTCACAAAGTATGAGATTACAATATCGTCCTTTGTCATCTTGGTGTCACGAAGTTCATTCTTCAAACTTATCACTTGACCAATATTCTTGACTGTAAAAAGGTTTGTTAGGGCATCATACATCTTTTTGGATGAGTCGAGATCGGATATGTAGGGTATCAAGTGATCTATGATGGAGTCCACACTGATACTCATGACATTGATGTCATTGTCCTTGAACTTGTCCATTTCTGCAACATTTTGGGGTTCTTTCTCTCTTCCTTCTTCAAACTCTAGTTCCACGATATTGCCTTTCACAATATCTAGGACTTTGTTCTTGGCAAGGATGAGGTCAATCCTTGTCTTCCATGCTTTGAAATTTGAAGCCCCTTCTAGTTTGTTTTCTGATTTCATGAATGAAGTCATGACTGCTGTATAATAGGCTCGAATATGTTCTAAGCTCTGAGGTTGTGGTGTGGGCCCATAACCTGTTGAAAGACTTAGTGTAATAGTAGCCCTACTTATGAAATCCGGTAATTACTTAATTATGTTTATAGCAATTACACTTCAAAAGATCAACGATACCGTATAATAAATGAACAATAGAGAAAAATAGATCACATGAAGACACAATGGTATATCCTGGGAAAACCCTCAAGGGGAAGAAAAACTCAGCGTAACTTTTCTTAATAGATAAATCCTTACACAACAAGAGAAACAATTAGAACTTGGTCTCAGTGTCCAAGTCAATAACCTAGTAGCAGTTACAACACCTCCTCAAAAGATGCACACAAGTGCAGTAGCAACAGTTACAAAGAGATAAAGATGTCACACGTGCAAGTTGAGGAGAGAAAGAAGAAGGATGGAAAATATATTAGATGATCCTTTCTTGAGAAGCCCAGTTACTCTAGCGAAAATAACGAACCTTGTAGTTGTAGTTGCTCTTGTAGAGAAGTCGAATTGTTGTATGTTCAAATGAGGAGGCTAGTGCCTTTATTTATACTAATCTGTCTCTCAGATCTAGGCCGACTTGACTTGGAAGAGGGCTGACTTGTCAATTTGGAGCCAAAAACTTAATTTTACAATTTCTAAAAAATTCCCTCGTAAAATTCCGAGAGATGACTTGACTCAAAAATAATTTTCTTATGTCTCGAGCATTTAAATATGCTTTACAAATCTTCCTAGACTAAAAATACACATTATCAAGACCGACCTTTGTTACAAAAATCAACATGTTGGCCACAACATATGTGAAATTTCTCTAAACCCATTTCACCAAACCAATTAATTTTTCTGTTAACTGATTATGCCAGGTTTTCTTCTACAAATAAATAATGCACAACATAAAATTATCACTGGGAACTTAATAGTAAAATATGACAACAATCACATCACATGTACACTAGTAATTTTTGGACAATTGTCCTTGGAAAAACCCTGGAGGGAAAACCAATGCAATAGAATTGGAGATTTTATTATTCAACAGGAAAATATAGAGTTCTCTTACAATAAAATTGGCCCAACAAAAATGCCAAGGAAAACCTCAACGTATCACCTCCTCAACAGATGTACGACCCTTCTGCAAATCCCCCTAAACCAAATCGTGCCATAAGACACTGCTGCGTGAGCCTCTGCATAATCGTATGGTTGCCTGCATGGGTATTGCGTCACCTGGTACAACAACTCTTAGATCTATAGGATATGTCTTTTGCAATGCTGAAGATGTGTGCCAATCTTAGTGAAGAGTCCTCCTCTATCTCCCTGCAAAATCTCAAGCAATTCTCCTCTTTCTCTCTTCAAAAAATCACCCCTCTCTTGTGCATAATGCGCCCCTCTCTAAGTCGATCTCTCTTTTACTCAATGAGTAAGTGAGAAACCCTATCTACAAAAGGATGGAGGGCCAAGATTGATCCTCACACACTTTATAAGATCAATGGTCAAGATTAAAAGACCACAACTTAAATTATTTCTCACTTTAACTTTATAAAAAAGTGCTAATTAAGTCAACATTAAAATATAACCCATTTAATGTACTTTTTCCTAAGTACAACTTTAGGAAAAAGATTAACCCATCAACTTGGCTAAGTTTCATTGTCCTCCTCCATGCTAGGACGCCACACATGGTGAAGACCTTCCTTGCTATCCAATCTCAACACTCCCTCTTAGCGAGGAAGGGATTCTGCCTCAACCCCATCTGATCTCTGAACTTTTCAAACTTTTGTTTGCTTAATGCCTTGGTAAAAATATCTGCCATCTGCTCATCAGTCTGTATGTAATCAAGCCTCATTGCTCCTCTCTGTACACAATCCCAGATGAAGTGATGCCTGATATCGATGTGCTTGCTATGATTAGGAAACACTAGATTCTTAGAGAGCTTGATGCAACTATGATTGTCACAGTGAATTATTGTAGCCTCTAGCTCCTGCCTGAACAATCCCAAGAGTATCTTCCTCAACCACAATGCCTCACATGCTGCTAAACTGGCAACCATGTACTCTACCTCAATAAAGCTCAATGCCACTGAATGTTGCTTCCTATTGAACCAAGAGAGAATGTTGAATCCAAAGATGAAACAACGACTTGAAGTACTCTTTTTGTCCTATGTACATCCTGCCCAATCAACATCTATAAACCTTGCCAATCCCACTCCACCACTGTGCTCATATAACAACCCATACTCCACTGTACCTTTGAGGTAGCGAAGCACATGCTTCGCAACAATCCAATGTACTCTCCAAGGGTCCATCATGAACTGACTCAAAGAGTTTACTGCAAAGTTGATATCTGACCGAGTGTTGACCTGATACATGAGCAATCCAATCAACTGATGATAAACAATGGGGTCTACTGTCTTTGAATATGATGCATCAATCTTACTCCAGTTTGTGACTAGAGGCGTGGACATGGGCCTACAATTTGCCATCATGAACCTATGCAAGATCTCCAATGTATACTTCCCCTATCCCAAGAAGAATTGCCCATCCTGCTGCTAGACTTTCAGACCAAGGAAGTATTGCATGAACCCAAGGTCTTTCATCTCAAACTCAGTTGCAAGGCTGGCCTTGCAGTCTGCTATCAGCTACTCATCCCTTGTCAGAAATAGGTCATCTACATATAACACTAGTATGAGAGGCACCTCCACTGCAAGAAAATACAAGTTCAGATTAGCCTTGCTCCGTTGGAAACCCACCTCCCTCAAGTAGTTGTCTATCCTCGAGTACCATGCTCGAGGTGCCTACTTGAGCCCATTCAAGGCTCTCCTCAGTCTACACACATGCGTTTCTCTACTGCCTACCTCAAATCCCTTTGGCTTCTCAACATATATCTCTTCCTCAACAACTCCGTTAAGGAAAGAGGTATTTACGTCCATCTGGTGAATGTGCCAGCCCTTCTCAGCTGCCAAGGATATGACTACTCAGATTGAGGAATACTTGGCCACATGGGAAAAAGTCTCCTCATAGTCAACTCCCTCTCCCTGTGAAAACCCCTTGGCCACGAACATAGTCCACGTTTCCATTTGCTGCATACTTGACTTTGTAAATCCACTTGGATCCAACCACCTTATTTCCTTCTATCCCGGGCACTACCTCCCATACATCATTCTTCATAATGGAGGCATATTCCTCCATCATGGCCTCGTGCCACATTCCATACTATGCATCCGACTCATAAGTCGAAGGCTTTGCATCAATGCGTTGTGTCATTAATTCCATGTACCCAAGTCTCTTTGGTGGTTTACTTCGTCTGAAGTCTCTCTCTGGAAGCCTTGCCGGTCTAGAATCACTAACCGTGGACTTATACCACTCAGGTCGTGGCCCAGTGTCTTGCTCGTGTGGAATTACGTCATGCTACTCCTCCTCCTCCTCATCTCGCTCCTGATGATCCTGTCCAACAATCTCTCTCTGAACACCTGTATCCTGTGTTTGCTGTTGTGATCCTATACTCTGACCCTGTGCCTCCTCTATCTTGACCCTCGAGTCCTGTCCCTGCTGGTCCTCTGAATGTGCTGGCAAATCTCTTTACCTCCTCAATGCACACTCCTCCTCAAACTATACATCCCTACACACAATGATCTTTCCACGTGCTAGCACACAGATCATGTAGGCCTTGGAAGCCTCGCTATAACCAACCAAAATCCCCTTGACGGTTATGGGGTCCAACTTCGTCCTCTTCTTCGAAGGGACATGACAGTAACATATGCTGCCCCAGATGCGAAAATGACTCACATCCGATCTGGTACTTATAAATACCTCCTCAGGTGTCAACTTTCCCAAAACTGTGTGGGGACTCCTATTATGAATATAAATAGTTGTGCGACTAGCCTCTGCCCACAAAAATAATGGCAAACCCTAATCATGTATCATCACCCGTGCTGCTCCGACTATGGTCCTGTTCTTCCTCTCAACCACTCCATTCTATTGAGGATTGTAAGGAACAATGAGTTCCTCCTTGATCTCTGCTATTGCGCAATAATCCACAAACTCCTTGGAGGTGTACTCACCCTCGTTGTCATATCTCAAAACCCGAATCTTCTTGCCAGTCTGGTTCTCAACTAGAGCTATGAACTCCTAAAATATGTCGAAGACTTCATCCTTAGTCTTTAGTAAGAAGATCCAGGTCTTCCTTGAGTAGTCATCAATGAATAGAACAAAGTATTTGAAGCCACTGACTGATTCCACGCTCATCAGACCACGTACGTCTGAATGTATCAAGTCTAATACTCCCTTGGACCTGTGCTCGCTTGGTGAAAATGGTATCTGAGATATTTACCCATTGCACAACCCTTACAAGGGTCATGCCTCTCTGCTGTGAACTTAGGCAATCCAATGATTTCCTGTCTCAAGTGCCCCAACGCACCAAAGTGTAAGTGTGCCATCCTCATGTGCCACAAATCACCCATGTCTATGGTTGTACTGACCAATGCTCTCCCTGGATGAAACTGTAGCTTGTATACCTTCTCTTCTCGAACCCCAATCACCATGTCCATCTTCTCGCTTGACCCTATTGTCCTGATGAACAC
The DNA here is from genome assembly GCA_009831015.1 of Picea engelmannii. Taxonomy (NCBI): domain Eukaryota; kingdom Viridiplantae; phylum Streptophyta; class Pinopsida; order Pinales; family Pinaceae; genus Picea; species Picea engelmannii. Next base: position 1,247,848 of record ML787365.1, read on the forward strand.
CCTTTCCTTACGGAAGGTGACCTCATACCCTTTATCCTCCAAAGTAGAGATTGAGATGAGGTTCTTTGTCAACCCCAGAACATATAGTACATCAATAAACTGAAGTGGTTTACTTGACTCCCTCCAAAACGAAACTGTGCCAACCCATTGCACCTTGTAGCGCCTGTCATCTCCGAGCTCTATAACCAGATTCACACCTCCCTCTTGTAGCTTAGTGAAAAAATCCTTGCGCCCTCTCATATGACAAGATGCTCTGCTGTCAACAAACCACATGTCTGAGACTACTGCGCTAGACATACAAGCTATGAAGCAAAAATCCTCTTCAAAGCTCTTGGAAAACTCATCCACTGTTGCAGAAGCTTCCATCTGTGGCACGTTCTTCTTCTTCTTTTCAGGACACTATGAGGCAAAGTGTCTGATCTTGTGACACTGGAAACATTTGACTTTAGAAAAGCTAATGTTCTTCTTTCCACCATTTTTTTTCTTCTTCTCCTTGCCCTTGCCCTTGCTTGCAAGAGCCAACCCTTCTTCAACCTCAATGTGAGGTGACGATGATGATCCTGATTGACCAAGTCTGATCTCTTCCTACACAAAATCATCCCACATTGCCATTCAACTAACTTCTCTTGAGCTACCACTCCATGGACAAAGACATCCCATGACTTTGAAAAGCCATTCAATGCAATACGTACCAACTCAGAGTCATTAGTGTTTTCACCAACTGCTGCGAGTTCATCTTTGATCTGAGTTATTATGGTAAGATAAGGAATCACACCCTCACCTTTAGCCATCTTGGTCCCACGCAACTGCTTGCGCAGAGCCATCACCATGTTTTCATTTTTGTTTTGGTATAGGTCACTCATGGCCTTCCACTTGTCTTTTGCGGTAGTCTTTCCTAAAAGATGTGGGACCACATGATCCTTTATCCCATCAAGAATCAAGCTCTTTGCTTTCGCCTCACCCTTCTTCCAGATGGATAGTTGAGCTGCATCTGTCAGAGTAGTTGCAGTCTCTGGTGTATGGTCAAGGACCTCATTGACCTCCGACACCATAGTCATCCTCTCTTTCCAGGTGGGGAAAATCTGAGCCCCTTGAAGCCTATCTTCAACCCTCATACTCATGTCCATTTCTGAAAAAGTGTGGTTGTTCAAACCTGCATGACTTAAACCCTTACGCTGCCTTACCCTAGAGCTGCAAAATCTATACGACTGCCTTGATTTGTGCCTTAGATCCTCACAATACACCTATGACACTGCTTCTTTAACAATCTTGCTCTGATACCATGCGAAATTTCTCTAAACCCAGTTCACTAAACCAATTAATTTATCTGTTAATTGATTATACCAAGTTTTCTTCCACAAATAAATAGTGCACAACAAAAAATAATAACCAGGAACTTAACAATAAAAGATAAAACAATCACATCACATGTACACCAAGAATTTTTGGACAATCATCCCTGGAAAAAACTCGGAGGGAAAACTAGTGCAACAGATTTGGAGATTTTATTATTCAACAAGAAAATAAAGATCTCTTACAATAAAATCAGCCCAACCAAAATACCAAGGAAAACCTCAACGTATCACCTCCTCAAATTATGTACGACCCTTCTGCAAATCCCCCTGAACCAAATCATGCCAGAAGACACCCCTGCGTAATCGTACGACTGCTTGCGTGGGTACTACGTCACCTGGTACGCCAGCTCTAAGATCTGTAGGATATGGCCTCTGCAATGCTGAAGATGTGTGCCAATCTCAATGAAGAGTCCTCCTCTGTCTCCCTGCAAACCCTCTCACAAACCCTCAAACAATTCTCCTCTTTCTCTCTTCAGAAAATCGCTCCTCTCTTGTGCATGATGCGCCCCTCTCCAAGTCGATCTCTCTTTTATTCAATGAGTAAGTGAGAAACACTATCTCCAAAAGGATGGAGGGCCAAGATTGCTCCTCACACACTTTATGAGATCAATGGACAAGATTAAAAGACCACAACTTAAATTATTTATCACTTTAAGTTTATAAAAAAGTTCTCATTAAGTCAACATTAAAATATAACCCATTTAATGTACCTTTTCCCAAGTACAACTTTAGGAAAAAGATTAACCCATCAGCGTGGCTAAGTTTCATTGTCCTCCTCCATGCTAGGACGCCATGCATGGTGAAGACCTTCCTTGCTATCCAATCTCAACAACATAGGTGCAAAGAATTGGAACCAACCTAAACTTAAGCATTTAACTTTCCAAATCTAATCTAGAATGGAAAAACAAATGGGTGCATGGCATAACTTGATAATCACGAACTGAAAAATAGCAAAAGATATGCCACATTCATCATAACAACAATGAAGTCCGAACCATTCTCATTAAGATTCAAGAAATGCTTAATAGCTTTAGCTAAGCCTCTAATGTCAACAAAATGAATGATAAAATTGTTATGGATGATGAGTGAGATCTCTCTTATAGAAGCATATATTCTACAAGTCATTGCTCTTTCTCACTCTTCTATTTGTCACATTTAAGATAAAACATTATAGCCATAAAGTGTCTTCAAAGATAATTACACCGAGTTAAATGCACCCAACATTTACTTAAAGTGCAAGATCTTTCTCCAGTGCTAACATCAAAATGGAGTCATCATCCAAATATTCATTCACTAATTGTTGG
>ML787366.1:6047-18156 GCA_009831015.1 Picea engelmannii
TGGTGATGGATAAATGGCAAGCTATCATCACTGATCCATAGCCTCAAAATTGTCTTGCAAGAAACAATTGTGTCCCTTTGATAGTTCCATAGAAAAATTCCATTGACACAACTCAATAAGAAATAATAGCAAAGACAATTCAAAAATTGTGTACTCAACAAATGTGGACTCGGGCCATATGGTGTCATCCTTTATTGATAAAATTATTTACCAATAGATCAAGTCTATTTGACATAATGATGTACCTTTCTTTAGAGTAGGGCCAAGGAGTGCCCATATTAGGAAAAATGGTTTACAATTGAACATATGGAAATTCAATTTCCCTAGTTGCATCTTGAAACAATGGGTATATATATATTCCAATGAAAAACTCATTGTATTTGATATCTAGGAAATAAAAATACACATAATCTAGACTTTTGGCTCAGTTCATCTTCCCTAATACTAACCTAGACATATACATTTCATCTTCCAAAAGAGATCCATATATGATTCGTACATAGCCATACAAAATCAATCTAGAAAAAACCTAACATAACTAGAATCGTCTTTAACCTCCAAGAAAACATAATTCTATATCTACCCCAAGACCTATCAACCAAACATCAAAACATAGACAATTGAGTAGCTTCTAGTAGAGCATTGTCCTTGTATTCACATTCCCACAAGGATCCTTGTAGCATGATGGCTTATTTTGACAACATATCCTATTTTTTATTAAAATCCATGTAGATATGGAAAAATGAGGCCTCCTCGAACATAGATTTTTTCTTCAAGCATAGTGCCATGATTGGCTCCAAAGAGTATGACTCCATCCCCACATATTTTTGGCAAGCCTTGATAAGCTCCATCAAAGAAGTCCCAAGGATTTGTGAAATCAATACGGGGCTCATGCAATAACCTTTGGGATTTAATATTAATATCAAAATTGATGCCCAAAATATTTTTTTATTTTTTTTCTAAAAAACTTTTGGTCGTCGCATATCCGATGACAACTGTTATATATGCGATGGTTTTGCTATATAAAAAACGGAAATTTGTCGTCGCATATCCGACGACAACTTTTATATATGAGATGGTTTTGCCATATAGACAATGGAAAGTTGTCGTCGGATATCCGACGACAACTTTTATCTATGTGATGGTTATGCTGTATAAACAACGGAAAGTTGTCGTCACATATGCAACGACAACGATTATCGATGTGACGGTTTTGCTATATAAACAACAAAAATTTGTCATTTCATATGCGATGACAATGATTATCGATGCGACGGTTTTGCTATATAAACAATGGAAAATTGTCGTCGTTGATTCGATGACAAATTCTATTGTTTGCATCGGTTTAGCTACATAAAAAAAAAAAAAAAAATCATCGAATATGCGATGACAGCTTCTATTGATGCATCGCTTTAACTATAAAAGTTGTTGTCGCAATATACACGAAAAGTTGGTTTGAGATTGTTTGCTTATATCGTCGCTTGTGTGACGTTTTCTCAAGTTCGTCGCAAATGCCACGTCACCTAAACCGACGTTTCAGAGACTCCAAATTCATTTCCATATCAACGACATAACGTCACATAAGCGTCAAAACAACCATCGCAAAATGGGCCAAATGTGCTAGTGCATAAATGGGATAACGTTTCTCTGTGGCAGAGAGATTCCTTCTCTCATATGTAATGGATGATTCTACTGCATCAAAACAACTCATATGCCCACACTGGATGCGTCACACTCAACACAAAGGGCTGAGTAAAGTTGGGAAGTGCCAAAACACAACAAAAACTCATCACTTCCTTCATCTTATCAAAGGTCTTATGGGCCTCTTATGTCCAACAAAAATTCCCTTTCTTTGTGAGATCTGTAAGAGGGGAGGTCAACAGAGAGAATCCTGACAAAAAATGCATGTAGTAACAACAGATCCCAAGGAACCCTCATAAATATGTGATGTTCTTGGGTGGTGGCTAATATAGAATAACATGTATCTTCTCCTTGTGAACTTGCACACCCTTTGCACTAACCACATGCCCCAAGTAGATAATTTATGTCATACAAAATTCTTACTTATAATCCTTGGAATATAAGGAATTCTCATCTATAATGCCCAGAATCTCCTCCAGGTGCACCAAATTCTCCTCCTAGGTCTTACTATATACCAGGAGATCATAAAAAAATACCAATAGGAACTTCTGCAACTGCTTCCTGAATATATGGTTCATGCATGATTGAAAAGTATCAGGTGCATTGGTTAATCTGAAAGGAATGGATAAGAAGTCATAGTTCCCATAATGGAACCTAAAGGAATTTTTATGAATGTCCTCCTCATGAACTTTGATCTGATGATATTCAGATTGAAGATCAATCTTAGAGAAATACACTACTCCATCCTGTTCATCTAGCAGCTCATCGATCCTAGGTATAGGGTACTTGTTTTTTATTTTTTTCTTATTTAAAACATGAAAATAAATAAACATCCACATTGTGTCATCCTTCTTCTTGACCAAGACCACCGAAGAAGTGAAAGGAATGGAACTGGGTCTTATGTTCCCCATGTCAAGCAATTCCTTTATTTCTTTTTCTATTTCATATTTGAACTTCTTGGGATGCCTGCACGGGGTGGTGATCCCTGATTTAGCCCCCTCTTAAAGTTCGATGGTGTGTTCAAAACCTCTGTCAGGAGGTTTCCCTGGAGGTATCTTCCCAAATACCTTGTCATGTCTGCTCAATAAATCTTGGATGTTTGCATGATAGTGCCTCCTTCCTTCATCATCTATCTAGGATGTAATAAATCATTATATTTCATATACTATATATCCATGTCTAAATATGGATTCCATCCTTTTGTTTGATACTACTGTAGGATCATTATTCACCATGCCTCACAGTATAACTTGCTTCCCTCCTGGTGTGAAGAAATTCATGGTCATTTGTTTGTAGTTTGTGATAATGTCCCCCAATGTCTAAAGCCACTGAACTCACAACACTGCATTTGAATCTGCCACATCTACAACATAAAAGTCTTTTGTCAACGTGTAGTTATCAATTTTCAAGGCCAATCTAGAGATTTTCTTTGTGCAAGACACATTAAATCCATCGGCCACTACTACTTTGAACCCCTCAAAGTAATCTGTAGCTACTCGTCTCCTAGCCACCTAGGCTACATGAATAAAGTTGTGGGTTGTGCCACCATCAATCATGGTCGTGAAGCCCTCTCCCATTATCAATCCTCTAACTCTGAAGGTGTTGAATCTTGGGGCACCTGATAATGAGGATATAACAACCTCCTTGGCATCCTCACTAATATTCTCCTGTGTTTCCTCCTTCTTCTCTTTTCCCTTCTTAGGAGCAAGCTCATGTTCCTCCTCCTCCTCCTTAGAATATGAATGTACCTCAATATAATGGGCTTGACCCTTCCCCTAATACCTATTTCCTAGTACCCATGGATATTTGCAGTGGAAAAAAGGTTATTTCTCCTTATCTCATTTCTTGTTTCCTCATCCAACCTTTCCTTACTCGTACCTTCCTTCCCAATAGCCTTCTTTTCCTTTCCTTTCTATGGAATAAAGGGTTTGGAGAAAATTTTAGTTTTAGGGACTGCGCCCTCCATGCTCCTTTTCCTGACAATAGCATCTTGCAAGGTCTCAGGCTTGAAATATTTTACCCAAATATGAAGTGGTTCTAACAAACCCTCAATTAATAATGTGACAAGCCTCTGCTCCAATATATCTCACATTTTCACTGCTAGCTTCTAAAACTCTGTGATGTAAGTATCTAGTGATCCTTCTTGTTTGAGTTGTGCTAATTCTCTGAAATGTAGCTATGGGTCTTTTTTATCAAACCTCTCCATTAACTCCTGAGTGAAGTCCAAATAGGAGGTGATAGTCACATTTCCTACTGTGACCAATCCATGGTACCATCACTTGTGGGATTCTCCATTGAGGTGCAAAGTAGCGAATTTGATTTCTTTGGCCTCGGTCATAGGATTGAGCTGGAAGTATGTATCTATATTTTGTACCCATTCCCTAGCTATGCTCTTATTATACCCATCGAAGGAAGGAATGGATAGATTCCCCATCTTTTGTGCTAGATCCTTGTTTTGTTTCCCCCTATTACGATCCATTGGTATATTCCTATAATTGATTGTGAAAAATTCTTGAAGTGACATGGATGCCTGAAACTCATCACCTATGGCTTGATACTCTCTTATATAGTCTTGAAAATTTTCACCCAGAACTTGTTGCCCTTGATTTTTCCTCTGTTGGTTTCCAAAAAAATGAGTAAAAGAGGTCTAGGGATTGTTCTTCTAGTGGTACTAGCACCAATATGCATAGGGACCCCATTATTGTTAAGTACAAGAATCTCATTATTATTGTCGACTCCATTATTCACATTGGAACCCCTTGCTCCATTGTTACTCCAATGATTATGATTGGTTTGATTGGTGAGTAACTGAGTTATAATTTGGGTAAGATGCTAATTTCCAACTACTAAACTCTCCAATATATGCATTCCCCTTTCCTTATTGGAATCACCCATGTTTTCCACTTGTCCAACCTTCGGTTGATTTTCCCTTACTTGTTATTCCTCTTCAAAAATGTTTTCTACCCCTCACTGCCTTCTACTTCTGTATGTGACACCGTGAAATCTATTGTCTTCACCTCTCATGAACAACAAAAACCCTCTTCACACTGGTAGGAAAGAGGGATATGATAGCACTATAGTGTTCTAGCAATTTGTTTTTTGTGTGTTTTCTTGGTGTAATGCGAAACAAATAGCCAAACTAATTATTTTTAGTAGACTACTTACAAAACATGTAATAATAATTCTAACTCTTTCATGTAAAACAATAAGACACCACAATAAAGCTCCAAATATCTTATTGCAATTAAACACTCATATCAGAAACACATTGGGAATAAATCCAACAAGTCAAAACAGTAAGCATGGTAAATGGGAATCTGATATAATGTTTGAGTGCGATGATCCCACTCCTGTAGGTGCTACTATGTTGTAGCGACCCCACAAATGAAAATTTATTCTTTTAATTTGTGGCGTTTGTATGTGAGAGTGTGAAACATTCAAAGCGTATGGAAAATCTGTAGATAATGAAATATAGTAGCAAGGAATTAATGGAAATATCACTTTCCCGAAGTAAGATACATGACCTCCTCTACTAGAAAACCATTCCACAGAGATAATGCACCTTTCCAACATTCAAATCTACCCCATCCAATAAGAATTTGATCCAGAAATGATGGACGGCCTCCTTGAATTTGGTTTCCTGTTGATTGTGCTCTCCACACAATTATATCAATCCATAAAGAAAGTAAATTGGGTCAGAGGTAAGAAACTCAACCTATAATATAAATGGTGTGCCCAACCAAGAGTATTTTGGTCTCTTTCCCCAAGAGAAAATGCACCCAGTTTCCAAGGAATAGGACCAACAAGCGAGTTAACACCCAACAAGTGAAAAATATCTCTTTCTAATCAGACACATGACCCCCTTGGTCACTAAACTCACCCAACAAGGTGGATATATCATCTTTTTGAAGAAAAAAAATTCCAACCTTAACAAACTCAGCCGCCACAATAAAAAACTCACCCTTAGATACAAAAATTTTGTTGCCCAAAGATGAGATAGTGATCCGCATGAAACACACTGAAGAAATCTTTGTGATCTCTTCCCCAAAATGACTAACTAGGGTATATGGTCTCACCACCAAAGACAATCCATGAAAATTCCTCCTAAGGTTACCGTCCCAAGAGTTCCAAAGCCACAATGAGCTCTCTCGAGGAGAAATTAGAAAATGCCAATGCCAGAAAGAGAGAGGGAAACCTCATTTTTCTGTTTTATTTCTTTATTGAATCTTTTGCGACCCTTTTACCTTTTAATCAATTTAATTGATGTTTCATATTATTCCTAAGTCACTTTAAGTACTTTTCCCTTTCTTTCCCCTTTTTTAATTATCTAATGTCAATTTGTTAGGACATAAGACATTAAATAATTAATTAATTCCCTTCTTACAGACTATAGCCTATGGGAATCACCTAGGCTATTACATCCAAGTCCCATGATCATTCATAAGGGGACATGACAAATATTAAGTCCCTTATAATATGGGGGAGAATCTTATGATATGAATGTCAATGGTGATTCCTGAAAAAGAGCAAAGGAAGAGTAGCGACAATGAATATTCTTGTCTTAGGATAAATATTTTTCGAACCTGATGCACTTCCGAGGGAAAGGCATGTTAGGTTATTGTTGATAGTGTAATTTGTGAGAATATGGTTTCCAAAGAGATGGTAGATAAGTTGAAATTATGCTGTGAAACACATCCTCATCCCTTTATATAGTGCTACCATCACTTAAGAAAATTCTAGAGGAGGAATCTTCTAGAAGTAGAACCTTCTAAAAATTCCTCTTACAGTTATTATATCTAACTACCCATTTATTATATATAACTATCATAGTGGGCCTTATTTAATAATATAGTGGACCTAGTCCACCTTACATTGAATGACCTCCACTATTATCATTATGGGCCCTCTGGCCCCCCACACTACCTCTCTAGCTACCTATCATTCTATCCCCATTATGAAAGTGTTGTCCTCAACGCTTGATTTACAACCATGTACCAGGCTCCCATGGATAAGTGTGGACCATAGTGTTGAAGTAGACTAGAGAACCAGGTTCCCATGGATAAGTGTGGACCACAGTGCTCAAGTAGACTAGAGAACCAGGGTCCAATTGAGAAATGGAAGCCACCATGTTGAAGTAGTCCAACTGCCATTGTAAACCAAGGTCCCATATCCAATTTCTCATGTGAACTCCACACAGAATATATCGACACCCAATAAGCAATTGAAAATGATGCTACCAATATTGACACCTATCATGTTGATCCAAATAAGAATATCCATCCACATAGTGGGAAAGGGTCAAAGTTGAATCTAGAAGGAACAATATCATTGTAGAATATGCATGTTGGACACTGGTAATCATAACTAGCTCCTGATGTGTCACATTGATGTGATCTACAGAAGGTGGAGTAGAGTCATCAAATAAAAGATGGAAGTGGTTGTCATCCCAAAAATGACAACAATCCATATACCAATTATCACAATCGGCCTCAAAATCATACCAAGCATATATTTCTTGATTATATTCATCCTTGATGTCCACCATAAGAAATATCACCTGCATGATATCCAATGAATATTTAATACTATGAAAACTATCATTGAGGCCATCTTCAAGGTCATGCAATCTATCACGCAATGTGGCATACAATTGGGATTTGAATGCTTCAGTGATCTGTAGAATTTCTTCGAGGGTTTGAGAGGAAATAGCCATTGGAAACACCACATAAAATATACCAAAAGAAATCTCTTAAAATAATTTATTCAATGAAATTGATATGGTAAAAATCTAAGCACCCCTATGAAACGTTATGAGCTCTGCAGTCCAGCCCGCGTCACGAAAAACCCAAAAAAATAGTTGATTTTAAATCAGTGATATCTTCACTTCTAGAGCTCCGATTTGGACGACTGTTTTTTTGATATTGGGTGAAATTGTGAGAGGAAATCAAATATTCAATTTTTTTGAAAATTTCAACCTCAAATTCTACATAAATCAAAAAAATCATGTGGTCATCCACGGAAAAACAAAACCCTGAAAATTGCATATTTTAAAATGCAAATAACTTGACTTCTCGAACTCTGTTTCAGACGATTTTCTTTTTTAAATTGGGTGTTTTTTTTAGAGGAACTTAGATATATAACCAATTATTTCAAATTTTCACCAAAACATACATAAATCATTCGTAATGTCGCGACCCTCTTTTTTTTCCAAAAAAATAAATCTGCAAAAAATAAAAATATTTGCCCACACTTCTTGCCAAGGAAAGTGATCTAATACCACTTGTTAAGATACCAAAGAATGAATACAAAATACACCAGAATAGATCCAAGAAAACCACACTTTATTATATCAAAACCCTTGAGGTAGGGCAACACCATACAATGGATCCTATTATGGAAGGGATCCACTCCTATTCACTTGCCTCTTTGAGGGGGCATCCTCCTATTGAGATACCACTCACAACACAATACTTATCTTCATATTCCATTACATTGATTGAACCCGTTTATATAGTGCTACCATCACCTAAGAACATTCTAGAGGAGGAATCTTCTAGAAGTAAAACCTTTTAAGAAGTCCTCTTACATTTATTATATCTAACTACCCATTTACTATATCTAACTATCATAGTGGACCTTATTTAATAATATAGTGGACCTAGTCCACCTTATATTGAATGACCTCCGCTATTATAATTATGGGACCTCTGCCCCGCCCCCCCCCACACTACCTCTATAGCTACCTAACAGTTATTCAACATCACATTTATCTAATCCTAGGATCATCTCTACCTAATCAAACCGCCTACAAGATGAGTCCTACACAACATGCATAGCTCAATCGAAGTGACATAACTTATAAAGAAAGGCATGGTAAGAGAAAGCATGAGTCCATGTGTTGCATCGGAATTGTTGACTCCCAAAAAGGATAACACGTGGAGGATGTGCATAGATAGCAAAGCAATCAATAAAATTACCATCAAATATCAGTTTCCTATATTTCACTTATATGACATGATGGATGTGCTAGCCGAAGATAAATATTTTAGTAAAACTAATTTGAAAAGTAGATACCAACAGATATAAATTCATGAAGGCGATGAATGGAAAACTGCCATCAAGACCAGGGATGGACTATATGAATGGATGGTGATGCCATTCAAGTTGTCCAATGCACCTAGTAATTTCATTTGGTTGATGAATATTGTTCCTCAAACTTATATTGGTAAGTTTGTTGTCGTTTATTTTGATGGCAAGTAACAACAAAGAAGATCACTTGCAACATTTAAAAAGTATATTGGATGCGTTGAGAAAACATCAGATTTATGCAAACCTGAAGAAATGTAGGTTCCTGCAAGAAAGTTTGGTATTTTTGTGTTTATTCATCTCAGTAAACGGAGTCAAGATGGATTTAGAGAAGGTTAGAGAAATTTTGGAGTGGCCTAGTACCAGGAGGATAACAGAGGTAAGAAGTTTACATGGTATGGCCACCTTTTACTGAAAATTTATTTGAAATTTTAGTAGTATTGTAGCACCCATTACAGATTGCACCAAAGGAAAGAAATTCATGCAGACCAATGAAGCCGAAGAAAGTTTTAAGTTTCTAAAGAACAAGGTAATTGAGGCACCTATATTATCCTTACCAGATTTTGATAAAGTGTTTGAGGTAGATTGTGATGCTTCACATGTAGGCATTCGAGTTATACGTAGCCAAGAAGGTAGACCAATTGCATTTTTAGTGAAAAGTTGAATGAGGTAAGAAAGAACTACTCCACATATGATGTAGAATTTTATGCAATTGTGCAAGCAATGTGACATTAGAGGCATTATTTAGTGTCGAAGGAGTTTGTGTTATTTACCGATCATATTGCATTAAAATATGTAAACACCCAAAATCAATTGAACAGTAGAAATTCAAAATGGGTCTCTTTCTTACAAGGATACACATTTGTCCTAAATCACAAATCAGTACGACATAATCAAGTTGCAGATGCTTTGAGTCGGTGCACTGTTGTTTTGACAACCATGGAAAATCAAGTAATTGGGTTTGATGCATTGAAGGATCCATCTGATAATGATTTTTGGGAGATTGTGTAATAGTTTAAGAATATAGTCGTCGGAATCATCGATCTTATTTAGGCTGAATATTTTATGCAATATGGCTACCTCTTCAAAGAAAAACAACTATGCATTCCAATTAGTTATATGAGAGAAAATATTATCAAAGAACTTCACAGTAGTGGTTTGGAAGGACATTTTGGAAAGGAGAAGACACTATCCTTAATTGAATATAAGTATTACTGGTCAAAGATGAAAAAGGATATAACCAACTATGTGGCACAATGTAAGATTTGTCAAATGGCTAAAGGACACTCACAAAACACAGGGTTGTATATGCCATTACCAGTGCCCACATGCCTATGGATGAATCTTAGCATGGACTTTTTTTGGGGGCTCCCAAACACACATCGAGGTAATGATTCTATTTTTTTGGTTGTTCATAGGTTCTCTAAAATGGCTCATTTCATTGCTTACAAGAAAACTAGTGATGCATCGAGGGTGGAAAAATCATTTTTTTTTCGAAATTGTTAGATTGCATGGGGTTCCAACAACTATTACCTATGATAGAGATACTTGGTTCTTGGGTCATTTTTCTAGGACTTTTTGGAAGAAAATGGGGACTAAATTATAGTTCAACAGTCCCTATTACCCCCAAAGATAATGGAAAACCGAGGTAGTAAATCAGAGTTTTGGAAACATATTATAGAGAATTGTTGGAGAGAATACCAAGGAATGGGATTTGGATTTACCTCAAGTAGAATTTTCCTACATTATTTAAGTGAATAGATATATAGGTAGATCTCCATTTGAGGTTTTTTACTGTAGAAATCCTATGTGTGTCCTAGATTTGGTGCAGCTAACGCTTGGGGATAGGATCATTGATGATGGGGAAGCATTTGTAGAACACATTCAATAATTGCAGCAACAGGTGAGACAAAAACTGCAGACCAGTAATGAAGAGAATAAAATTATAAAATATTCTCATCAAATATACCAGGTATTCAATGAATGTGATTTGGTGATGGATTATTTATGGAAAGAGCGGTTTCCTAGAGGAACCTACCACAAATTGAAGTATAAGAAAAACAGTCCTTGCAATATTCTCAATATTTCCCCTTTGTTTAAAGTTTTTTACTTATATATCTTCCATGGGGATGATCTGGGTGATAATAGTGAGGTGGAGGTGGATTAGAAATAGGTCATTCTGAGCAGGAAAAAGGAAAAAATTGTTCATATTTTAGATAAGAAGAACCTTCATACTTGGCAAGGCCAATACAATTGATATTTGGTCTAGCAGGAAGGTGTAGCACTAATAGAGAGTACATGGATTACAAAGGGGGACTTGTTGAACCTATAACACATTAAGTGGTAGCAGTTTAAAGACAATAACTTGCAGGAGTTGTGTTCTTTTCAACCAGAGGAGAATGATGCAGAGATTTCCCAGGGTCATAACTTTTGACTTGGTTATCTGTTTGGGCTGAAATTTTATAGGGAGTTGCATCCTGAAGTGTTCATTGTCATACCAATCTGATCCTTCAGAACATACACCATTTTGACACTTTTCTGTGGCCAAATTCCTTCATACAAGGCCTCAAATTGGGGTTTTAGTGTTTTTACATGATATGTGATGTCACAATGACCTCTTTCCTTTATATACAATCATTAGGGGTCACCATAGAAGCCCCTCCACAAGAAAACATCAAATTATCCTTTCCTTGTGGGTGTGAAGCCCCAACGCAAGCCCACAAAACCCATCACCAAAACCGTAAGTGCCCCACTCAAATCCAAGGGGATTTTCACCAAACCGAAAGTGTGATGTGGTTCCCACGACAATTCCCACATTCCCAATACCAAGTCACATGTGACAATACCTATCCAAAGATAAAAAAAATCAAATGTTTCATTATTTCCTCATGATATCCACACATGTAGCATATAAACGGTCCTTTAAAGTCCCTACTAATAGGGAAATCCTGTTGGAAGATTGATTGTTGTCATTGATGTCAACCCTAGTCATGGGTTTTGGACCGCAAGATTGATCAAGGTATTTGGACATGAAGGAAAATGCACATGCATATACAAAACCCATGAATGGATAGTATACATCATGTTGTTTCTAGTGGTATGTGGAACGTCACATGGATCCTCATGGTTGAGGAGAAATTAATTTTTGAAGATGGCAAAGTGAATTGAAAAAGGAAGAACATGTAGGCCCTAAAAATAATTAAAGAAAATAATTACAAAATAAGAAAGTGTCAGCTTAGCCCTAATGTTAAAAGGAAGTGACATAAATGGTATAAATAAATATCATTATACATTCATTTGATACAAGTCTAATTTTAGAGGGAAGAAGAAGTAAAAGAAGGCCAGATTTCAAGGGAGGATGAAGTCTTTTGGTGATGTGTTC
>ML787366.1:21002-37103 GCA_009831015.1 Picea engelmannii
TCATTATACATTCATTTGATACAAGTCGAATTTCAGAGGGAAGAAGAAGTAAAAGAAGGCCGGATTTCAAGGGAGGATGAAGTCTTTTGGTGATGTGTTCTAAGGTATGTTATTTTCAGGTCATCTTACCATTTTTTTTATAACTTTTTTTCTAGAACGATTCAGATGGTGAAATCACTATGGTATTAAGAAGACATATCAAGGTACCTCTGGTAAAAATTTTATCTCTTTATTTGCTATAATTATGGAGATACACTTTGTGAAATATAGGGTTTGTGACCAGTACTGAAACTGGTCAAAAAACAGGTGTTCTGGGTAAAACAGTCATAACGTTTTCATACAGACTCCAAATGTAGTGGGACCACTTCCATTGGAGATATTACGGACTGTAGTTTCTTGTGTGTGAGTTTCAGAGTCAGATGTTAAATATTGAGCGCGGGGCATGCTATACAAATTGGGTCTTCTGAACAGACCAAAATTGAACAAAGTCTATCATTCTTTCTATAACCTCTTTTTGGGGAGGATTCAAGGAGTGAAAATTAGAAGAGTTTCAGAGAATACATTGAGTAACATTATCTACAAGATCAGAGTACTCCAAGAATTGAATAATTACATAAATTGAATAAGTCTCAGAAAGCATTATCAGGTTCTATGTGATGATTGGTTGATGGTGATGATTTAATGTAAAGTTTTATTATCTCTCATATATTCTTGGGTGGAAGGAAGGGGCAAGGATAGAGAGTTCAAATATCTCTTGATATTGGAGGATTGTATCTTCCTCTTGGAGTTTTATCCCTCCTTTTATATTTGGAAGCTGTAGCTACCGTTGGAAGTCATTACTTCCCTTGAACAAAAAACTATTGATTATTTGTCATATATTGTGCATGGTGTATTGTGGTGTATCAGTGTAACTCTTATACTATTGTTCATTTCTCATTGGATATAATTGAATGGTTTAAGTATAAGTTGAAAAAGGTTTTAAATTGTACTTGATACTGATTCACCCCCCTCTCAGTATCAACAAATCCCAAGTGAGAGGTTTTTTTTTTTTAAGAAAGAGGCCAAAGAAAGAAAGACATTTTTGACCAAATCTCAACATTCTAGGCCCTCTTCCAGACAACATCTAAATCTAAGAGATATGATTAGCTACCCAATCATATTCTCATTTCATGTTGAAGTTTCCATTTCTTTGGGTACCCCATCGAAGTATATCTCGACCCTTAACATTATTGAGTTTTATGTTCCTTAGGAACAATTCCAAGATTTTTGTTTTAGTTGGGGAGAGCTTAGGGGACTAGGTATCTCCAGAGATCCATTTTTTGTAAGATATATAGACATCATCCTCCACCCCTTTCCACTATTGGTTGAAATTATTCCATCCTCTACGATGGATTTTTTCTTTGGCTTTCTATAAGATTAGATAAATTTCAATTCTAGTATCATGTTTCCATGCATATTCCCAAAATAATTCTTTGTCCCTAGATCCAATTTCCCAAAAAGATTGATTTTGCACCAAGGATCAATGGTCCCAAGCACTATTCAATACCAGGGAGCTAGGGCCTACCTCATTAAGTTTGATGATCTCTTCCTCATGAGTCTGGTTACAATATTAATCTTTCCATATATTTCTCCATGAATATCCTTGATACTTCTTCCATCATCACCATATTTTTGTAGTGAAGGCTTTACTCATGAACAATGGGTCTATTAGGGCAAGACCCCCATAACGTCTGGGAAGGAAAATAGTGTCTTGTAAAATTCAGGACCATTTGTGGTCTATGCCAAGAACCCCCCGGAAGAAAATCCCCTTGAAGAGATGTAATATCTTTCAATATTTTTGAGGAGGATGAAAGACTAGGAAAGAGGTAAAGGGGCATTGATTGAAGAATAGATTTTAGAAGAATAATTTTGCTAGGTAATTTAAGAGAGCATAAGATCCAATTATTGATCTTGTATTTGATCTTGGAGAGAAGGTCTTCCTATTGGAAACATTGATCACACTGAGAGGGGGCAAGTGAATCAGTGTGAGGGTTATTTTTACACTTCTCACAAAATTTTAGTTAGAAATCACCATTCACAACATCATTACTTATTACTTCCATTCATACTTAGTTGATTTCATGTGAATATATATTAATGACATACATTAACAATAAATAGTTATGCACCATCACAATAAAGAACACAAGGAACACCAAATACATGTATAATTTTCTTTTGTATTACATACTACATTCCTTGGGTTTTATAAGCACCAACTGAAATAGAGCACCAAATACAAGAGAGAACCAACTCTCAATACAAGACCCAACCTGAGTATCTTGACACCAACCAAGATGTGAGGAATCTAACCCTCAAGTACGAGACCCATCTTGTAGACAGAAATAAATCTATCAAACTGTACCAACAGTCTATACCAATACAAGTGCATCAACTATGCACAACCTGTCACGAAAACGTTTCACCTCAGCATGTGTCATCAATATCAACATCCAAATATGATCTGTAAGTTTGTAACATACCTTGTGTATGTGATCACATATCTGCAAACCTTCCTTAACTTCAACAACAAGAAACTAGCATTTTCATCAAACTTTACTTTAGTCTCACATGACTAATTTTGGATTAGTCAACAACCCTAACTTGAAACAATCATAACTATGTACTTGTAATGAATAAAGATATGAAAATGGTACACAATGTTCTTCAATGTCTTGTCTGGAATTCCTCCAAGTTTCACTACTTGGAACCTCCAAGAAAAGGAGTTATAGAAAAAATGGCATACCTTGCGAAATTCTGGCTTATTCTAGAGAGTGGACTTGTAGATAATTCTCCACACAAATGTTTTTTTGTATGGATATAAAAATGGTACACAACATACTACAGACTTTAATCTAACCAATACATTTTTTCTTAGTGACTTTGGATCTGTTATGAAGAAGTTATGACATTTTTACCTGAAACACTTGTTTTAGGCTAGTTTAAGGACTAGCCACAAACCCTGTTTTCCATGAAGTGTAAAGCCCAAAATACAATGAAACACAATATGGAATTTTTATCACAGTTACTTGGATATGTTTTCTGAACGTTTTCCATATTTTGATTTTTGAATCATTGTAGAAAAAATGTTAATGTGAAAATGGTGAGATGACCTGTAAATAATATACCTTAGAAAGCATCATTAAAAGACTTTATCCTCCCTTGAATTTCAGCCTTCTTTACTTCACCTTCCCTCTGAAATTCACCTTAGATATCCTTTGGTTACCTCATTCACTTGTATATATTCAATATGCTCATTGGATTACTAATGGCAGACCCTTTCTCTCTTATTTATACTCCCCAAGTAGTTACCTCTAGAAGTATCCACTTAACCACTTTGTCCACTTAGCCAACTTTGTCCACTTAGCCACTTTGTCCACTTAAACACATTATCGACAAATATTAAACTCTCCAATTGTAGTTGCAACTAATTTATTTTTAATTGTTTTCTTGTTGCAACCAGTTAACCCATGACTAACCACTTTCACTAGTCAACTTCTTCTAGGAGCTTCTAGAATAAATTGACTTCTTTGACCTTCTACAGGCTTCTATATAACTCATGAGGGTTCTCCAACTTCACATGGACATAACTCTCTAACCGTGAGGAGTTATGTGACGTTCCACATATCACCATAAATGTTAAGAACCAAATATTAGTATAACATAGAAAAACCTCAGAAAAAGTACTCAATGCCTTGAAAAAGAGATAATTTCAGATAATAATCCTCTTCGAGGGGGCAACCTCCTTTGACCCCACTTAAATGTTCAAGTACAAGATTATTCAAAATGAAAATGTCTCCTTGGTATATATAGGAGACTAGGAGGTATAATTACAACTAATGGCCTAAAGCCAACATAAGTAAAATAACATTACTAATATAATATGCCCCAATTAAGGGGTAATGAGCCAATATTAGGGCTTAACAGGAAACAACATGACATTTACTATTGATATGGAATAGTTACTCCTACAAATTCACTGATATTCATTACATTATTCATTAATCAAACTAGGGTTCCCTAACCACATTATTGGGATACCTAACCATTTGGACTTCACAAATCATCTTCCCGTGAGGGATTTCACCATAAGGGGACCACTTTGAGAACTTTATCCAAGAGTGTCTTCACATGTGTTCTTTCACCATAAGGGGGCCACTTTGGATTTTATCTGTTTGGCTATTCCTATCAACCATGACAAGACAACAATGACCAACATTTACATCATCTCTTCTATACATCAATCCATGAAAATACATCACTATGACACAACTTGACATCTTTTACATAAATTACATCTATGATAATATAAGACATTAATCAATACATCAATGATACTATGAAAATACATCAACTCTTTGACATCAATCATTTGAATTCAATGACAACATAATACAACAATCTCCCCCTTTGGCATTGATGGCAATACCAACATTGATGTCAACACAAATCATTGATGGCAACATGTATACATGGAATTTCTCTTCATCAATAGTCATATCACTCACATCAATGTGACTATCTCTCCCCCTTTGACATCAATGATAAAGGGTAGTTCTCTCCTTGGGGTTGCTCCCCCTGCATGAAATTTCCTTGGGGATGCTCCCCTTGTCTGAATACCTTTGATATTCCTCTGAATAATCTCTCCCATTTTGAAAAAGGGATATCACTCTAATGTAATGCTAAATACATATCGTTCATTCTCCCCCTGTGACCATCATTCCCCTTGGAAACATGCCTCTGTGATCTCTCTCCAAGTAACTAACTTGGCAAACAATAACATCTATCTCTCTATCCTTCATCTGATAAATCTCTCTTCCTGGAATCATGGGAAGAAGAATGAATCCCCTTGTGGGTATGTATCCCCATATCTTCTCTACAAGATGAACAATATGTTACCACTGCCATATGCTTCTCCTGCAAATGTTACTTCTCAACCAGAACATAGATCAACTACTCAAGAATGATCTGTTATTCCTATGATGATCTTTATCGATGCATGAAACGAGTGCCATACCATACATCATGAAGAAAAATATATGTCAACAATGAATAGAAAATCATAAACAAAACATCATCCATGTACATCATGTGCCATACTGTGTGCGAACCATGCACAACACCCATGTACATCAACCATGTACATCAATACCATACAATATACCATAATATATTATCAATGGAGTGTATCAACCATATTCCAAGAACATGTTCCAACTATAACGTCCCTGACCACCCATGGTCAGGCCACACTACGCTAGAGAACTCTTACATTCACTCTGAGGAACATACTGTAACATACCCAGCTTCTATTTTGAGCTATGCCACATAAAATTTTCTATTTACATGCGATTAAAACATATCCACGCACATAACTCTTGCGGAGGCCTTATATATAAAACGTGAACAGAAAAATACATTATGTAAATGCAAAGATTCACATTGAAATAGCAGTAAACATATACATGCGGCATATACAGGCAATACCCATAAAAATAAGCACAATTATAATCGCACATATGATAACCCATAAAAATATCCACACAAATAACAATGCAACATGTAAATTTATCACACAGTTGACACTTATCTTGGTAAGAATGTCACCAACTGTGTGCAGACCTTCCACAAACCTCCCATCCTTAGACCACATTGTTCATCACTCTCAACAGTGGGTCACCCCTGAGCTGGGACTAAACTCCACCCGGATAAGGGTTCCTAAACAGGCTAATGACTCATGGAAAACAGGAAAGACTCCATCACAGGTGCCTAATCAAACTAACAACCTACAGTCTCTCATTCCCCACATGCCTGTCCCACCCAAGGAAGTGTGCCCCTTCTCTGCTCAACAATCCCTCGGCTGCCCCACTTCCCTTCCAGGGCTTCAGCAATAGGCCGAAAAAGAAGTCTCAGAGCCCTATAGCTATAGTTCAACACCTTCAGGAAGTCAATTCCAAACAATTCTCTCACCTAGAGAATTGCTCATGGGCCTGACAACCCACCTCTTCGATATTCCATGAGCCTGAAAACCTGCTTCTTTAGTATCCCACAGGCCTGACAACCCTCCTCTTTAGTCCAACTCCCCATCTAACCAACTACACAAACCTCTATGGCCATGGATACAAGCTCAGGTATAGTGACATAAAGTATGGAGGATAACTGATTGCGTGAGTGAAAATGGTCCTGACATCCTAGCTGAATGATGGAAAAGATGATGGTAATAATGATGGGGGTGTGTGAAAATGAACTAAGTCCAAACAATATGTATGCATGTCCCCAACTTGACACTTGTCATGTTGGGAGCTACTTTGGCCCACTTGTCCCCAACTTTAGAACTTAGGATAAAATAATTATCCATACTTTATGACTTAAAGACATATTAATATAATATTCCTTTTTGGATTAAGCTCCCTGGCTTATCCCTTTTCCTTAAATTTTAGGCCCCACCCTTTCCCTAACTAGTGGAGTTTAGTCCCCCATCTCTTTTATCGTGGTCGATCTATGCACAGCGATGTATTTTATACTAAATAGGAGACATGTACAAAAACAGGCGCACTGGCCTTTAACATATAGGATCTCTAGCCTAATCAAAACATAAGCATCCTAGCTTATAATAACTGGCTCAGGAGCCTATAAAACATATCATATACACAAAGTCTCCCTAGCCTCATCATCGCGCCCACTTAAGATGTTGTGCACAGTATCTTGGAATGTTCTCATTTCATCATTTTTACTGCGTAGTACCTGCGCACACTATGCCATGAAAGGTGCATACAAAATTATATCAGAGCAAGTCACCAGCTTAAGTACATTATTATATTTGCAATTGGTTCATCCCGGGGATATTACTATCCCCTCCCATTATTTATGCACTATCCTTAGTGCATTATATACCATGTACCAGTCCAATTCTCTAAAATTTCCAATCTTTATCTATTGAAAGCTTGTAATCCATCTGGTGCTCTGCTTTCTAGCACCAATTCTCATACTCATACTACAACTGGAAGTCAATTGCTCTATTCCATAAAGCTGCTTCAAGAAATAATTAAGCTAATTGTTCCTTATTACATGCTTCAATTATACTTCATTGAAGCAACAACTGGCTATAGATCCATGACTTTCCACCCAACCTTATATCTCATTGTTGATAAACTCTCAGCAACATATCATCCCCAAGAATGGGATATGACTCCATCAGGACAATGGCTTCCCAAGATAACCATAGACCACAATCAATATCAACATAGTCTAGGCCAAGGCACCAAACCTCAACAACACTCCAACCAACGGTCTCTCTTCCCCACATGCCTATACAACCCAAGGTAGTATGCACCTTCATTGTCCAACAATCCATCAACTGCTCAAATTCCCTTATAGGGCTCCAGTACAGGTCGGACAGGAAGTCTCGGAGCACCGTGCTTCCAGGAGTTCCAACTTTAATCATTATCATCTCACCTGCATCATACAAATGCAATTATCATGAGAGAGCATTATAAAAATTCCATTTTAGAAATCCAATTAATTTCATAAGGAATTCAACTTTTTCCCAAAATATGAAATCCTATTTCATAATTTTTCATTGCTATTGCAATAATAGGATGCAATTTTCCTTATGGCTTTCAGCAAGCACCATGCTAAATACCATTTTTCCTGCAATGATTATATATTGCATACAACCAACAAATTGTTAGTATTTTATGTACATCATAATTCAACATGTACATCACCTTGTGCAATGATCTTAGAATTGCCTGCACCTAGCAATTCAATCACAATTACCAAACAATTTAACCAAATAGAATGACTCATCATTCTATGCATATGCATGTTCATAATTAACAACAGTAAGTTCACTTCTTCAGTTTTCTGAACAAAAAATTTATGTAGTCAATATTCATGTGACCACCTCACTTGCAACTTTCCTATTGCAATGTTTAACAGTTCCTGGAATGTTCTCAACTTCTCGATTTAGAAACATTTCAACCATTAGTATAATTATTTCCATACAAAAACATATGTACATGCACTCACAAAATGCATTCGGAAAAATGCATTTAAATATACAATTCCATCATGTATGAGTGCAACTCTACCACTTACCAGGCATGAGTGCAACTCTCAATGCCTAATATTCAATGCACCTTTGCATTGATTTTTAGAATGAGATTTATCTAAGTCATGCATCTCACCATACATAAATTGGAAATTTGGCCAATGTCTTGACCCATATCCACACACTTCCCATTGTCTTCCCAATTAATTGGATGCCTTCCCTTTCGACCTGAACACTACACCAAGAATATTATGTAGTGTTTATTAGTGTTAGCAAAAAGGTTGCAATCCAAGTTTTATTTAAAGTAGGAAACTCATTGGGTATTTGTGTGGCACATAACCTTTCTATAATCATACCTTGCCATATCCAACCATGTCCTAGTCTCATACATGACTAGCTTTCTTAGCATAATTCCTATAACAAGCCCTTATCTTTTATTTTGTTTGGTTATTGTCTCATAACCAAATTAACCTGACATGCTACTATGTTAGTGTGTTCATTCAAAAGAAAAAAGATTTGATAAATATAATAGGCCTCTAGCCTTTACCACACCTAGTGGTAACTTAATCATGTCAATGCACTTAAACAATACCATACAACATAGTATAAAATTCAATTTGGGGAAATTCTTACCTGGATTTCCCTCTGGCAATTATACAACATAATTTCCAAAAGAGAGATACTTACGTGCATGGTTTCCATTAAACGAGTTTAATGCTACCTGATTAACTGATGACTATAGAATTTCTCATGCTTCCTTATCAGCCTTATAATTTAATATTCCAGCCTTATGTTGCTTCCATCCGCATGCAACAACATTATCAACAACACTTGCAAACATGCAAGCATTATCACCCTATGGTTGTCCCAACAAGCCATAAAATACTTGTTGCTACAGTAATTGCAGCAACTTCTTTCTTCCTGTATCAAGTTTCCTTGTTTATCCCAGAAGTCTTCCATTCTCCTAGATTCTTGAACCTCCAAGTGCTCTTCACTATAATTACTGTGCATGAATATTTCTGATCTGAGCACTTTCTAGCCAAAACACTCTTGGATGCCTTTGTTTTTCCATCGAAATACTAAAATGATATTAACCTTCAAATTTTATTTATTTCCTAGATCCATCTATCCCAACTCATACTTGGATGAATTATGATTCCAATCTTGTTTTCTTATAAACTTTGGATCTTCAACATCCATTTATTTTTCGGTTCCCTCTGATCCAACTCCTACATGACCCAATTCTATTTCTAGCCATGTTTTCTAGGTAACCTTGGACAGTTAACACCAACTTCCTTCTTGATGTACTTGATTTATCCTTTCCTTAACTGATCATATCACTACTTGGATTTGCTTGTTGTCTATTACTTTCCTTTGTCTTGACCAATCTGATTTCAACCTGCCTTGTACAATCCAATTCTATCATGCCATAAATAATGCCCTTCATACCATGCTTCCACTACGCACTCTGATAACCATAAGGGAAGAATTACTCTAATTTCATAGCTAATCCATGGATATGATGCACTCCTTATCCAATATGCAATAAGCCTCTTTCTTTATCTGATTACTGTCATTCAGGTAGTCAATTCCTTTTATAATAGATTTGACTCCAATATATTGCTTAATCTGTATATTGGTCTCTTTGGGAGTGAATTCACTTTCATTAATTCATTCATTACATGATCTATTCCTTTGTCCAGATTCCATTGAATACTTGACTAACATGAGAGGACTTCCTGTAGTGGCCTCCCAAGATTTTATGGCTACACTCAGATTTATACCTTGACATTTTGTGGTCTTGGCTTTTGATCATCTTATGAAATATTTTGTCATATCACTCTTTCCTTGAGTACCTCTGCTTATTTTTAATTAAATTCAACCTTCTCCTCTGTTAATAACTCAAATTTATTAACTCTGCAAGATGTGCAGTGAACAAAACTTTGTCAGGTTAACTGACTCCACAATTTCATGAAAAAACAAATATGAACCATTTGGTTCAATAATACATCAGAATTATTTCTTTTGATTTCCTGGTGTTATCACCATGACAATTGTTTTTTAGATAAGACCCAAGTCTTGAGAATTTAGCAAGAAATACATCATCGTGGAAGCTTGATAGTTTGGAGGATTGGGAAAACCACTGTGGTTTTTTTTTAAATAGATGTGTGGCACCTCTAGAGATACATCGAGATGAAAGGCGGGTTGTTGAAACCACCTTCGCCAAAATACCGATGTCACGTGTTTCAATATGTCAAATCCACCACTCGTGGGATGGGCGACGGCTAGTCAAATCACCCTGTTTCACTTGTTTGGTACTTCATAGCCGTATTATGTCAGGTGAACGTTGCCATGTAATGAAATCAAAAGCTAATCATTTGAAACGGATTAGTCGAGCATGGAAAACCAACATACTTGTATGTAAGTCTATCTGTGATTCATGATTGAGAATCTATAACTACCAATTCTCAAGTATGGAGGCATCATCTTATCCATAAATGGAGTAATCTCCAAATTTGCTCGACCTTCTGATCTTTGTAAAAGCATTTCGGTGTACACAAAATTGAGGTACATGGACAAAGCTATATCCAGTGAGACTAGTTATTCAAGAAACATGGTAGATTTACCTACGAGTAAGGAGGAAAGGGTAATTGCGCATATAATAGCGACTAAATTCCACACAAAACCTACGACAGACTCAAAATTAGAAGTCAAGCTAAATCCCATTATGAGGGATCTAGTCATCAACAAGCAAGCTGTCAAGAAGAAACAGAGCAAGCGATAGAAGAAAGAAACCATAGATGAAATGGATAAAAGTGTTGGAGAGGATCAACCAATCTGGTTAGATACTCTAAAGGAGGAGATCGCTAAGCTGAAATGAGTCCTCAAATAAAATTAAGTACATTTCAGCAAATTTTGGACAGCTGGTAGTAGAGGAAAGGGGGCCCAAAGATGATAGACTTGTTCTTAAATGATCCATTTAAAATGGGTAATTGTTATTTTAAATCATTCCCTTTTTGTAACTCATCTCTATTTTTAGAAATATGCGGAAGTTTGAGCATTTCTAATTCTACAAATAATTCCTCTATATATATGTATTATCTCGAGGAAGAAAAAGGGGGGAAGGAACCTGCCCTCTATGCAGGAAGATGTTTTTGTAAATTTGGGATTAAAATGAATATATAAATGAAGAAGCGGATTTTGGAATGTTTATGAAAAGATTCTGACTCGTGGTGATATGAGTCTTTTTTTCTTTCATAGTATGTGTTTCTTGTAAGCTTATATTTCACTTTCATCTATCTGAATCAGAGGAATATAAAACCCAGAATTCATCTCTAAGATTCTCTCGGCTTAGCAATTTAGACTATATTTATTTCTTCTCAAACCAACTCTGAATTCATTTTAAATAATGCTCTGATGTTGTTGTGTGTTTCTTTTTCCTCTAATACCATGCAAATTTTATATTAAACTCGGACTCATCACCTTAATTAGCCTTCTCTTCTTGATAGTTCAATGTTCCGACAATGCATTGTTCATTCCAGACTCCATAGCCCAAATGCCATCTCTGTTCCTCCAGTCATTCAACAACAAACCCCAAAACAAACCAAAGCTAGCCGATGTTTTCTATAGATATACCTAGTGACACGAGAGAGCCCTCAAAAATGCGCTGCAAAAAGATGACATTCAAACAATATAAAATGTCACGGAAATCCATTTCTTTCTATTGTTCTTCACCCTCCAAACGACTTCGTGCGCACACAAATTCAACCTGTACACCCATATTTATCGTGCACAGTAACACCATAAGGTAAATCGTGCTTTCGCGCACCCATAACCACTATACATTTCTTATCTGTCATGCCAATAACTTGCGTGCACTACTTTTGCATTGTGCCCCAATATCCACTGCACACAGTTTTGGTTCTTGCATTGATACCTGTTGCGCATATTTATTTGTATCACGCACTGATATTCCACATGAATTTCTTTCTATGCATTGCACCATGTCAAAGTTCAATATGTCCCCACCGTGCACAATAATCTACACGCACCATTGATTATACTGTCGTGAGACAAATTTTACTCATACTGTGCGCGCACCAACCAAACTCCTCTGTGCTTTGCAAATACTGCATACACCCTATGTGCCATTATTATGTTTGTGTACACCGCGCACACCTTCTTATCTGTGTGTACACCGCGCACACCTTATTATGTGTGTGCATTCCACACAATGTTAAATTTAGCACGCGCATCCGCACACAATATTCTTCCACGCTGCGCCACAATTTACCACACGCACCTGCACGCCAACATTTTCCACGCGGTGCTAAAATTTAGGGCATGCACTCGCACACCCACATTTTTCCGTGCAGCGCCAAAATTTTTCGCGCACACCCTGACATCATATTGTTCTGTGCGGTACCAAAATTTAACACGCGCATCAGCACGCCAATACCTTGCCACACAATGTCGAATTTTACCTATCTTGATATTTTCACTACGCCACATGAATTTTTGGTGCGCCCAACTGCGCACATTCACCTTTATGCGCATTGATTCCTCGTGAATTTCGCTGCAGAAATTGGGGATTTCCCCAATTCACCATAGACATTCGGCAACTATGAAATTCATTCAATTTCACCCTGATAACACCAACTCAACCTCTATAACAATAGATCGTTGTGGGTTGACATTTCTGAAACATTTTTTTTTTTTTCAAACTCAATTCACAAATTGGGAATTTTAATTATAAAACTTGCTCCAACTATCATGGATTCACTGTAACTTCAAATTCGACCAATTCCAGGTCCAAATTTGCTAGAACAGATATTAAATCAGTAATATCTCATCACTTGGCCAAATTTCTCCATTTTCTCATGAATTCAACCACAAAAATTGGGGCTTCTCCCCATTTTTGCCCAGTTGTTGTTACTTTTTACCATGGATGTTCTACAAACTAAAATTTGGCCACTTCAAAATAAATCCTCTGTGACATTTTTCTTCAAATCAACTTTCTCGTCCCATCCAGGCTTAGTGTTGAAAACTGAAGATCTGATACCATATTGTAATGTCCCAGACCACCCATGGCTGGGCCACGCTACACCAGAGAACTCTTATGTTCTCTTTGCGGAACATACTGTAACATACCCAGCTTCTATTCTGAGCTATGCCACATAAAATTTTCTATCTGCATGCGATTAAAACATATCCACACATAGATCTCTTGAGGAAGATTTATATATAAAACGTGAACAGATAAATACGTTATGTAAATGCACAGATTCACATTGAAATAGCAGTAAACATACACATGTAGCATATACAGGAAATACCCATAAAAATAAACACAGTTATAATTGCACATATGATAACCCATAAAAATATGCACACAAATAAAAATGCAACATGTAAATTGATCACACAGTTGACACTTATCTTGGTAAGAATGTCACCAACTACGTGCAGACCTTCCACGAACCTCCTAGACTTAGACCACACTGTTCATCACTCTCAACAGTGGTTCACCCCTGAGTTGGGACTAAATTCCACCCGGGTAAGGGTTCCTAACCAGGCTAACAACTCATGGAAAATAGGAAAGACTCCATCACAGGTGCCTACTCAAACTAACAGCCTACAGTCTCTCATTCCCCACATGCCTGTCCCACCCAAGGAAGTGTGCCCCTTCTCTGCTCAACAGTCCCTCGGTTGCCCCACTTCCCTTCTAGGGCTTCAGAAACAGTCCGGACAAGAAGTCTTAGAGACCTGTAGCTACAGTTCAGCACCTTTAGGAAGTCAATTCCCAACAATTCTCTCACCCAGAGAATTGCTCATGGGCCTGACAACCCACCTCTTCAATATCCCATGGGCTTGAAAACCCACTTCTTCAGTATCCCACAAGCCTGACAACCCACTTCTTCAATCCATCTCCCCAACTAACTAGCTACACAAATCTCTAGGGCCATGGATACAAGCTTAGGTATAGTGACATAAAGTATGGAGGATAACTGACTGCATGAGTGAAAATGGTCCTGGCATCTTGGCTGAATGATGGAAGGAATGATGGGGGGGTGTGAAAATGAACTAAGTCCAAACAATATGTATGCATGTCCCCAACTTGACACTTGTCATGTTGGGAGCTACTTTGGCCCACTTGTCCCCAACTTTAGAACTTAGGATAAAATAATTATCCATACTTTATGATTTAAGGAAATATTAATATAATATTCCTTTTTGGCTTAAGCTCCTTGTCTTAGCCCTTTTCCTTAACTTTTAGGCCCCACCTGTTCCCTAACTAGTGGATTTTAGTCCCCCATCTCTTTTATCGTGGTCTATGTGCGTGTAACGATGTTTTTTATATTAAATATGAGACATGTACAAAAACAAGCACATTGGCCTTTAACATCTAGGCTCTCCAACCTAATCAAAACATAAGCATCCTAGCATATAATAACTGGCTCACAAGCCTATAAAACATATCATATACACAAAGGCTCCATGGCCTCAACATCGCGCCCACTTAAGATGTTGTGAGCGGTATCCTGGAATGTGCTCATTTCATCATTTTTACTATGCAGTATCTGTGTGCACTATTCCATGAAAGGTGCATACAAAATTATATCAAAACAACTCACGAGCTCAAGTACATTATTATATTTACAATTGGTTTCGTCTGGGGATATTACACCAACTGTGTACCAACCATATGCCTCTACCAACATGCCAACCATGTGCCTCAAACAAGTGTCATATCACTCATGATATGCCACTACCACGAACCAAGTGCCACAACCATGTATCTCAACCATCAATATATCAACCAAGCATCACAACAAGTGTTAAGGTCCTAACCCACACATAGGTAGATCAATGTATTCAGATGTAATAAAGGTCAATATTAATAAGGCCTTTCAATAAAATAGAATAAGGCGGATGTAAGAAGACCTAATAGAAGCTTCTACTTCTAGAAGGATCTTCCTCTAGATGCTTCTCTTAATAGACATATTTAGTATAAGTAAGGAGCGAGGGTATGTGAACCCTAGCTTGGATATTATTGTAATAGAGCGCTACTTGACTGGAGGTTGCCCCCTCGAAGAGGCCTGTGAACATTGCTTTCTGAATCAAAGTGCTTTTCTATTGCTATTTCGTATATCATTTCTGTGTATTGTGAAGATTATGCTGGATATTTTATTGTTGTTCTGTCATTTCTAGCATTGTATTTCTGTTCTGCACATTTTACATATCTGGTATCTTGCAAGTGGTATCAGAGCACTTTCCTTGGCAGAAATTGTGGGTATTTTTTTCAGGGTAGAGACGTATTCTGGCGTCTTTAAGCCACAGAGATTTGTCGTTACGTGCATAAACCCGAGGTTGAGGGATTCATACACACAGGAAATACAAGTGGTTCTTAAGCGCACATCTGTTGGCCACCCTTGTAACCCCTGTTGGTACCCCTTCAAGTGGTAGCGCATCAGACAACGCCTGTGTACGGATCGGCCTAGATTTCCTGAATCCCTCTTTAGATAAACCTATCGGCCGCCAGACTGCTATAGTGTCACCAAGAACAACACTCGGGAATATACTCTCTAGTACCTGGGTAGTCGGGTAGTATGGCTAAGGGTACGGTCTATCCTCCTTAGTTAGTGCCCTGAGATATTGGGCTGAGTAATACTGTTGGACCCCGCACATATATCAGAGAGCTATAGCACAGGGCAAACCCTTGTCTGTAGAACCCTTGAATACCTAACCCTTGGGGAACATAAACAACAACATAAACAAATTAAACCGACGAGATCTATTTACGCGCATCTGTGTTCGAGTTGCTAAGTAAATACTCTCTAGTTCAGAATTTAGGGATTTCAGCACTGCAGTATTCTTCAGACCAAAACATAATCCTGCAGTTGTAAAGAAACAAAAAAAAAAAAAAAACGAGTCTGGAAATATTTTCACCATTATTTGAGACCTATTCCATTATATTCATCTCTTCTCCCTTATCACTTTCATCCATA
>ML787366.1:37734-48904 GCA_009831015.1 Picea engelmannii
GAGATTCGGGCCCATGTCCTCATGGCTCGACCTACGACTTGGGTGGAGGCTACCAAAAAATCTAAAGAAGCACAACAAATTGTTTCCTCTCAAAACCGTAAGCCTTCCTTTATCCCGCGCCCTAAACCAGTAAACCCCACTACAACCTCAACCCCATTAAAAATCCAAAAATTGACCAAGGATGAAATGGTTGAACGCCAACTCAAAGGCCTCTGTTATAATTGTGATGACAAATATTTCCCAGGCCACAAATGTAAGGAACAAAATCTCTTTATGGCCATCTCTAAGGATATTCAGGAAGAAGATGTTGACACCCCCCCTGTGCCCAAGTCACCAGAAATTTCTGACATAAACCCTCCCTCCGACCCTCCCAAAGTGGAGCCCATCATTTCCCTCAATGCTCTCACCAGCTTCTCTGCCCCCCAAACCCTCAAATTAATCGGTTACATAAAGCCCCAAAAGGTCATCATCTTGGTTGATAGTGGCAGCACCCACAATTTTATTCATCATCGCATTGCCCAAGAAACCCATTGCTACATCCATGCTGTCAACAATTTCCAAATCATGATTGCCAATGGTGGTTCTATGAAATGTGGTGGGCGCTGTGAAAATGTGCATCTCCAAATCGGTGACTACCACCTCAAATCCCATATGTTTGCTATTGACATGGGTGGTTGCGACATTGTGTTGGGTGCTGAATGGCTAAGAACCTTGGGTCCCATTCTCATGGATTTTCATAACTTAACCATGCAATTCGACCAAGGAGGTCACAAATATAAATTTCAAGGCATCATTGTAGGTTCACCTGAAGTCATCAGTTCTCATCGTATGGAAAAATTGCTCAAAAAAGGTCATTTTGGTGTCATTGCCCAACTCCACGCCATACAAGCCACAGAAACCCCACCAGTGCCCCAAGACCTCCAAGCCCTCCTTTCTAAACATCAAATAGTCTTTTCCACTCCCCAAGGACTCCCTCCTTCCCGCAATGTCCATGATCATTCCATTCCCCTTGTCCCAGGAAGCCTTCCCCCCAATATATGTCCATATCTCCACCCCTTTGCACAAAAAAATGAAATTGAAAAAATGGTCTAGGAACTCCTTACTGCCGGAGTCATCCATCCTAGTACAAGCCCTTACTCCTCTCTGGTCGTCATGGTACTGAAGAAAGAAGGTTCTTAGAGAATGTGTCCTGACTTCCATGCTCTCAACAAACTGACCATCAAAGACAAATTTCCCATTCCTGTCATTGATGACCTCTTGGATGAATTGAGTGGCACCCAATTCTTCACCAAACTTGATCTTCGCTTGGGCTATCACCAGATCTATATGAAAGAGTTTGACATTCCCAAGACGACCTTTCGCACTCATGAGGGCCACTACGAGTTTTTGGTCATGCCCTTTGGTTTGTGTAATGCCCCCTCCACCTTCTAGAGCCTCATGAATCATGTCTTCCGCCCTTTTCTCCGTCATTTTGTCATAGTTTTCTTTGATGATATCCTCATATATAGAAAGACCTGGAAAAACCATCTTACTCATGTGGATCAAGTTCTTAGCCTACTCTCTCAGCACTAGCTTTTCCTAAAACAGTCCAAATGTGATTTTGGTGCCTCCGAAGTAGAATACTTGGGTCATCTGGTGGGCAAGGATGGCATCAGGGTGGACCCGAAAAATATTGAAGCTATGTAAGACTGGCCGCACCCAAAGACTCTCAAAAGATTGCGTGGATTTTTGGGCCTCACAGGGTATTATCGCAAGTTCATTAATAACTATGGAAAGATTGCAGCACCTCTCACAACTCTCCTCAAAAAGAACTCTTTCACTTGGAGCCCAGCAGCTACGCAAGATTTTCAAACCTTGAAGACAGCCATGTGCACCACTCCGATTCTGGCCCTTCCTGACTTCACAAAGACCTTTGTGTTGGAATGTGACGCCTCAGGGAAAGGAATTGGCGTTGTCCTTATGCAAGAGGGGCGACCTTTGTCCTTCACTAGCAAGCAACTGTCTAAAAAGAATCTGGGTAAACCCATTTATGAAAAATAAATGTTGGTGATTCTACATGTCGTTGAGTTGTGGCGTCCGTATCTCTTGGGGAAACACTTCCAAATTAAGACAGACCATCAAAGCCTCAAGTACTTTTTGGAACAACGCATTTCTTCCCAGGAACAACAAAAATGGGTGACTAAGATCTTTGGATATGATTATGAGATCATTTACAAGAAGGGAAAAGACAATGTTGTGGCGGATGCACTGTCCCAGAAATATGAAGACGAAGGATCCCTTTTTTCTCTTTCCTTCATTGTACCTAATTGGCTCCAAGCTGTGTGCCAGGAATGGCTTCAAGATCCCAAAAGTTCACATCTGATCCAGCTACTACAGAACAAGGCTCCGGATCCCCTAGGGTACTCCTAGCTCCAGGATGAGCTTTGATACAAAGGTTGCTTATATTTAAGTAAACAATCCAAGCTCAAATCCACGGTGCTTTCTAAGCTTCATGCTACACCCACAGCGGGGCACTCAGGGTTCACCAAAACATATGACCGAGTCAAACGTTCTTTTTTCTGGGATGGTATGAAACAGGACATCCGTAAGTTTGTTGTTGAATGTGAGGTGTGTCAACGCAACAAGGGAGAAACAATCAAATCGCCAGGCACCCTCCAACCGCTTCCGATTCCCCCTACCATTTGGAAGGATATCTCTATGGACTTTATCATAGGCTTACCCAAATCAGGGAATAAATCAGTCATAATGGTTGTGGTGGATTGCCTTTCCAAGTATGCTCATTTTTGCGCTCTTCCCCACCCATTTACTGCATCCACGGTGGCTCAAATTTTCATGGACCAGGTCTTCAAGCTGCATGGCATGTCGCACTCTACTGTTTCCGATCGAGACCCAACTTTCACAAGCAATTTTTGGCAAGAATTGTTTAATCTACAAGACACACAATTGCATCTCAGCTCAGCTTATCATCCCCAAACGGATGGTCAAATGGAAGTTGTCAACAAGTGTTTGGAAACATATCTGAGATGTTTTACCTCTGAAAAACAACACCAGTGGGCTCAATGGTTACCCCTCACCGAATGGTGGTACAACACTACATACCACACAACCACTTGCATGACTCCTTTTGAAGCACTATATGGACAGAAGCCACCTTCAGTTCTCTCCTACTTACCGGGTACCTCGAAGGTCCAGGCGGTTGACCAAACACTTACAGTCCAAGAGGATATCCTTCATACCCTTAAAGAGAACTTGGTCATGGCACAGAATAGACTGAAGAAGCAAGCAGATCAAGGTCCCTCGGAACATCAATTTGCCGAAGGGGACCAGGTTTTTCTGAGACTGCAACCATATAAGAAAAATTCCCTCAAGGCTGAGCAGTGTCAGAAGCTAGCACCCAAATTCTATGGCCCATACATAGTTCTCAAGCATGTGGGACAAGTTGCATATCAGTTAGCTCTTCCCAGTCAGTCGAAGCTACATCTTGTTTTTCATGTTTCATGCTTGAAGAAGGTGATTGGAACCAGGTGCCAAATTCAAACCAACCTTCCAGAGTTAGTTGAAGAAGGATCCATTTGGCTACATCCAGAAGCATTTTTGGACCAGCGTGAGTGTTGCCTGCATCAGAGAACCATCAAAGAAGTGCTAGTACAGTGGAAAGATATGACTCCAGCAGATGCCACTTGGGAACCAGCTACCATTCTGCAGCAGTTTCCACATCTCAAGCCTTGAGGACAAGGCTGTTTTTAAGGGGGTGGACATGTTAAGGTCCTAACCCACACATAGGTAGATCAATGTATTCAAATGTAATAAAGGTCAATATTAATAAGGTCTTTCAATAAAATAGAATAAGGCAGATGTAAGAAGACCTAATAGAAGCTTCTGCTTCTAGAAGGATCTTCCTCTAGATGCTTCTCTTAATAGACATATTTAGTATAAATAAGAGGCGAGGGTATGTGAACCCTAGCTTGGAGATTATTGTAATAGAGCACTGCTCGACTGGAGGTTGCCCCCTCGAAGAGGCCTGTGAACATTGCTTTCTGAATCAAAGTGCTTTTATATTGCTATTTCATATATCATTTCTCTGTATTGTGAATATTATGTTGGATATTTTACTGTTGTTCTGTCATTTCTAGCATTTTATTTCAGTTCTTCACATTCTATATATCTGGTATCTTGCAACAAGTGTCTCAACTATATCATCCCATACATCATCTACTAAATCAAGTGCATCAACCATGCACAAAACCTCAACAAGATGAAATATAATCAAGATGTGTTCCCATACATGTATGCCATATAAACCATAAACCATGTGATAATCATACTACTAGCAAGTTCCTCTAACAATGTACCAAATATGTACCAATCACACATCACCTATAGATCAAGCTATGACTCATCAATGATGTACAACATAACCACCTCATCAGCTACATGTCCCAATATGTAGCTCAACCACATGCCAAATGCATGCACCAAGACATCCAACAAATATGCCTCTAACAATACATCATAAGATGTATCAATGGAGCTCACATATGTAGCAGCCATGTACCATGACAGATATTCCTCGAAAACCATTCACTACAACAAGTACTAAGCAACCAATAGTACCTATAAACATGTACTAAGAGTGTCCCTCAATAGATCAATGATATATCTCTAGTTAACATCACATCAACATGAATTGTCCCATAAACAACATGCCATATCATCACTGACATAACCAACAATGTTCCTCAATAGTAAATGTCTCGGGTTAGTACAATCCATCCAAGATAGACTTTCAACACTCAACCATATGTCATCACCATACATACATAAAATACACATGCCAACATATAATCATGAAAACCTGCAATAAACCATGTCAAACCCTGTAAAACAGAGTTATACCATCAAACCATGCTACAACTCATCTGCATAGCCTTCTTTTCCAAGGATTTTACCACAGGTATGCGACTTGTTCTACAGACAACTCACATATGTACGTGACCTTTCTATAGGTCACCTTGCATATGTACATGACTTCTCCCACAAGAGCCCACATATGCTTCATAAAAAATCAAGCTTGATCTTGCCTCATGGATAACATTTTGTTCTGGTAGTTTAGTCTTCTTCACCCACTTCTAAAGTTGTCCTAGCTTCTTAGAACTTGAGCTTTGAGCTTCCATATTTTCAAAATTTTCTTCCTTCCTAGCTTCATGTGTTCTTCTTGTCATTCTATATGAAGCACTTCTCATGGTCTTTCTTCTTGTGATCCAACAATCCTAGGATTTGTGTCCAAACCCACTACAAATGTAGCATCTCATGGTGTGACAATGAGCAGTAATGTGTCCCACTTGATTACATCTCCAACACCTTAGAGTGTTTTGAAACCTTCCATTTTCTTTCCTTTCATAATGTCTACAATCCAAATCTTTGTGACCATATTCATTACATGAGTAACAATGACCATGAAAAACATTTTCATACCTTTGCTTTGGTGTCCATCTTGAAGGGTCTCTCTTATGAATTTGCTTTGTGTAAAGATGGCTTCTTGATGTCTTCCTTGCTTTGTTCTTTTGAAAGTTTTCTTTTTTTGTGTAGATGGTTGACTTGCAACATTACTTCCACATTTTTAGAATGAAGAACTTACCTCATGCTTCTTACAAGTGTTGGCTTCAATATGTGTAGCTTCCTTGTTGTATCCAAGACCTGATTTATCATTTGGAGATATTTGGATATCTAGGTTCTCCTCCAATATTGTTTAGTTGTTCATGAACTTGATGTGAGTGTTTGACTTCTCCACTTTCTTTCTAAGATCAACAAATTCAACTTCCAACTTATTGCACGACTCTTCCTTTTCATTTACTTGATTCTTCAATAGTTCCTCTATTCTTTTGGCTTCTTCAATTTTGGTCTTAAGATTGACATTAACTTCAATAATTTTGCTAAGATCATCATCTACCTTATTCATTTCTTCTATTTCATTCTTTAGTCTTTTTTATCTCTTCTTCTTTTTCTTCTAATTGATTCCTTTTACTTTCTTCTTGTTCTTTGAGCATTTGCTTTAGTGCCATGGTTAATCTTGGGTACTTTTCTAGGACTTCCTTGGTGTATTTTTCAAGATACTCAAAAGAAATTGAGTAATGTCCTATTTCAATGCTAATATCATCTAACTTAGATAAAAATTTATCTTTAATATTCAACAAATCTTCCTCTTCATCTATAGGATAAATGTCATCTGATTCTAGACAAACTACTAGATTTTCTTCTTCACTTGTAGAGAAACATTCAACATCATCACACTTAGAATTATTGCAATCAGAGGATTTTGGGGAGTCTTTACCTTCATTGTTCTTTATGGAATTGTCTTCAATTTATTCCTTTTTTTATTGATATGTCTTGTCTAGCTTCAACCATAGATCCTTGGTGAAAGTGCATTGTCCCATGCTTGCTTTGAAATAACTTGAGAGTCAATTGAAAATGGTATTGAGATCCAATTCATCATTCTTCTTTTCTTACTTTTGAGCTGCAAAATTTGACTTATTCTTCAAGGGAACAGATCCACCAATAGTTGCTTTCGAAACACCTACTCCTTTTGCTTTGAAATACCCTTTCATTTCTATTCTCCATGCTGAATATTTTTTCTCATCAAATATTGGAAATTCATCATCCATTTGTGTGTCCATGGATCTCCTCCAATATTGTTAAGGATTATAGTGAAGGCCTTCTCTGATACCAATTGTTGGACACACCGATCACACTGAGAGAGGGGGGGGGGGTGAATCAGTGTGAGGGATATTTTCACACTTCCCACAAAACTTTAGTTATCAATCACCATTCACAATATCATTACTTACTTACATTCATACTTAGTTGCTTGCATGAGAATATATCTTAATGACATACATTAACAATAAAGAGATATACACCATCACAATAAAAAACACAAGGAACACCAAATACATGTATAAGTTTCTTTTGTATTATGGACTAC
This sequence comes from Picea engelmannii, assembly GCA_009831015.1. Taxonomy (NCBI): domain Eukaryota; kingdom Viridiplantae; phylum Streptophyta; class Pinopsida; order Pinales; family Pinaceae; genus Picea; species Picea engelmannii. The sequence continues at coordinate 44,717 of ML787366.1, forward strand.
AATCCTTGGGTTTTATCAGCACCAACTCAATGCAAGACCCAACATGAGTATCTCAACACCAACCAAGATGTGAGGAATCCAACCCTCAATTACAAGACCCAGCTTGTAGATATAAAGAAATCTGTCAAACTATACCAACAATCTATACCAATACAAGTGCTTCAACTATGCACAACCTGTCACAACAACTTGTCACCTCAACCTGTCTCCTCAATATCAACATACAAATATGATCTGTAACTCTGTAACATACCTAGTGTATGTGATCACAGACCTGTAAACCTTCTTTAAATTCAACAACAAGAAACTATCATTTTCATCAAACTTTACTTTAGTCTCACATGACTAATTTTGGATTAGTCAACAACCCTAACTTGAAACAATCATAACTAATTACTTGTAATGAATAAAGGTCTAAAAATGGTACACAATGTTATTCAATGTCTTTTCTACAATTCCTCTAGGTTTCACTACTTGGAACCTCCTAGAAAAGGAGTTATAGAAAAAATGGCACACCTTGCTGAATTTTGGCTTATTCTAGAGAGAGAAATTGTAGATAATTTACCGCACTGAATGTTTTCTGTATGTATATAAAAATGGTACACAACATACTACAGAAATTACTCTAACCAATACTTTTTGTCTTACTGAATTTCGATCTGTTATGAATAAGTTATGATGTTTTTACCCGAAACACTTGTTTTAGACTAGTTTCAAGACTAGCCACAAACCCTATTTTACACGGAGTGTAACTCCCCAAATAAAATGACCCAAAATCTGAAATGTTTATCACAGTTACTTGGATATGTTTTCTCAATGACCTTCATATTTCACTGTCTAAATCATTGTAGAAAAAATGTTATTGCACAAATGGTGAGATGACCTGTAAATAACATACCTTAGAAAGCATAATCAAAATACTTTATCCTCCATTGAATTTAGGACTTCTTTACTTCAACTTCCCTCTGAAGTTCTCCTTATATCTCCTTTGGTTACCTCATTCACTTGTAGATATTCAATATTCTCAATGGATTACTAATGGGAGACCCTTTCTCTCTTATTTATACTCTCCAAGTAGCTTCCTCTAGAAGTATCCACTTAAGCACTTTGTCCACTTAGCCACTTCTTCCACTTAAGCACTTTGTCCACTTAACCACTTTATCCACAAATAGTAAACTCTCCAATTATAGTTGCAACTAACTTATTTTTAATTATTTTCTTGTTGCGACCACTTAACCCATGACTAACCACTTTCACTGGTCAACTTCTTCTAGGATTTTCTAGAATAATTTGACTTCTTTGACCTTCTAGAGGCTTCTAGATAACTCATGAGGGTTCTCCAACTTCACATGGCTATAAATATCTAACCGTGAGGAGTTATGTGACATTCCACATATAACTGGAAACGACATGACATATACTATCCATATGGAATAGTTTCTCATGCAAATTCACTGATATTCATTACATTATTCCTTAATCAAACCTAGGTTCCCTAACCACACTTCTGGGCTACCTAACCATTTGTACTTCACAAATCATATTCCCATGAGTTATTTCACCATAAGGGGACCACTTTGAGAACTTTATCCAAGAGTGTCTTCCCGTGATGGAATTCAATATAAGGGGGCCACTTTGGAGTTTATCCATTTGGTTATTCCTATCAACCATGACAAGATAACAATGACCAACCTTTACATTATCTCGTTTATACATCAATACATGAAAATACATCACTATGACACCACTTGACATATTTTACATTAATTACATCTATGAAAACATAGGCCATCAATCAATACATCAATGATACTATGACAATACATCAACTCTTTGACATCAATGACAACATAATGCAACACTTCCCGGGAGGCATTCCAATGGGAATTGGAAATAAGGGGAGCAACATGATATTTGGATGGAAGAGAGCCCCTTTGGAAGACAAATAGGTGAGAATGTTTTTATAGAAAGTGATGGGGGTATTAAAAAAGAAGATACAAGACTTGTTTTGGTTGATGAGAGATCTAGAGGCTAGCATGAAGGAGTCCAATAATTATTTTATGGAGAGAGCCTTGCAAACAATGAGATAACCAAAGATAAGGGTATCATTGACAAACAAGAGTTTGGAGAGGATATCAAGGTGAGGATGGATCCAAATTCCTTTGAGAGATCTTGAGAATGATTGATTTCAAAGATCTACCTAAGCCTTTTTTCATAAAAATAAATAGAAAAGGAGAAAGGGATCACCCAGAAAAATACCATCGAAGGGATTGAAAGTGTCAGAGGGAGAAGCATTAACCAAAATGGAGAAGAAGGAAGATGAGATAATATTTTTGACCTAGGCTAGACAAAATCCAAAGACAATAAGAAGATGTTCTAGATAACTCTATTTCAATCTTTCATATTTTTTGGACATGGCCAATTTTAGTAGCATGCTTGGGGTTTTGGTGTCCTTCAAATAATGTATTGTTCCATGTGTGGTAACGATTCCATCAAGAATTTGGTGGCCTTCCACGTACCCCCCTATTTTAGGGAGATGATTGAAATAAGTCAACGATGAACCCATCTAGACCTAGATATCTTCCAACAACCATAGCTTTGATAGTAGTAGATAATTCCTCCATGGAGATGTGATTTAAAATGTTGTATTTTTTTTTTCGATAAGACAAAATAAGGGATTGAGGTTAGACTAGAGTCGATGACTTCCTGTTTGTCCATGAGAGTTTCCATAAGAATCTGACTAAAATCCCCCTCTAAGTCCTATACAATATCCTCATATATTTTTAGTCTTTATCCTATAACATATTTAAGACTGGAAATTTGAGTGTGATTCCTTTTTTTTAGCATAGAGTTATGGAAGAACTTAGAATTTTTGTCTCCTTCCTTTAAACACCAAATGTGTGATTTATGCTTCTACAAAATTTCCACTTGTTTCTACCTAATTTTAATTTCTTGTTTGAGGTGATTCTCTTGAGTTGCTTGTTCCACTATTCTTCCATGGAGAATGATACTAGCTTGTAGAGCCTCCATGTTCTTCTCACATTTTTCCTTTTTGGAAAAGATGTTACCAAAATCTTTGTTGTTCCACTTTTTGATCCACTGCTTAAAATGTTTTAGTTTTTGCTGAAATTGGAACATTAGAGATCCTAGATAAGGGCTTGCATTTGTCCACCACTTTTCTACGTTGGTCATAAAATTAGGATGGTCTATCCATAAACATTCAAAACGAAAAATTATGAGGTGTTGATGTCGATGAACTATGCAAAGAAATTTTAATGGGCCACTGATAAGAATCGACATAAGGAATTCCTTGTTTTACTTATCTTATGCCTACTACGAGAGATATCATTGCTTGAGACAATAATTTAGTCCTTCCCAAGTCTTCTTTTCTTTCCCTTTCTCCACCCTCACCATCTTAAGATAACTCTTGCATACACGTCATGGATGCTTAGCGTTACATTGGGGTTTTCCCTCAACACACATCCATGAAAATTCATTCAATGCCAAATCCTTTGTCAAATATTTAAAGAGATTTTTTTCTATTATACTAACAGGACCAAACCCCCTCATTATTTCACTTTCTATTCTTTATTCCACAAAGTCCCAAACCACACATCCTTTAAATTTCCATTTTATCCCCGTATTGTATAATAGATAATGATACCTATTATCAACCATTTTGATCCTTAATCCCCATACACTTCAGTTCATTGTCCTATGGAACCATAGTTACTTAATCTTGCATGTCACTATAAGTGACATGCATCTATTGGTTGGCATATGTTGACCACCATTTTGGTCAATAGTTTTAGCCGGCAAAGCGTTGCCAGAATTCCCCTCATTCTATATTCCTTGCACAAAAAATGTGTACACTCTCATTTAAATTAACACAATACTTGACAAAATTATCGAGAGTCTTGATTTATTGTTAAACATGACCCTTTTCTCACTCCTCACTTTATTTACGCTACCTTTTTATTATTATTATTATGTTTGGAGGAATCAGCGACTAGTTGGGCGCATGCTCACATTACACATGGCCATGTTATCCAACTACTACCACTATAACCTCCAGGTGTGCCCACGACGCCCCTTACGCAACACACATTGTAAGTCGGGGGGAGTTTAACTCAAAACCTCATGGAACTTCATTTTCACGACACTTTCCAATTGAGCTGCCCCCCCCCC
>ML787366.1:48931-73460 GCA_009831015.1 Picea engelmannii
TTACACATTGACATAATATATTTTGAACCCTTATACATTACTCTTTGTTGTCATATACCTCACCTTATCTACTACCCTTTGAATAAAGAGAAATTTAATTAACTCCATGTCATGGGGGTACATTTTATACTATACCCAAAGTATCTCACTTTTAAAAGATGTATCTCATGTCTCTATCTTCAATATGTTAAATATGACATAAATTTTATATCAAGAATGGTCTTAGAAGATAGATAATGCTATATAAAGAAGTGCAATGATTGTATTGAAGCATAGTGAAGAATATTGTGAATGTATTAAGCATTGCTTGAGGATTGTTATCCTTCCTAAAGGATTAATATATGGTGTTACCCTACCTCAAGGGTTTTCTCTATTTCTAGTGTTCAGTTTTTCGGTGAATGTTTTGGTTTATGCTTGTTGATATTGCGATTTTATTTTGACATTTATCTTCAAATCTATTCAGGGACTTAACAATAAGTACTTGAATATATCTGCAAATATACTTCATAAATAACCAATAATATCAATAAGAATAATCCAAACCATTCACCAAGACACTTAACAAAAGAATGTAGAAAAAACCCTTGAAGTAGGGAAACACCATATATTAATCCTTAAGGAAGGATAACACTCCTCAAACAATGTTTGATACATTCACAATATTCTTCACTATGTTTCATTACATTTCTTACACTTCTTTAATCTCTCTCTATCTCCTAGGAACCATCTAGAGATCCTTCTCACATTTATTACATCTAACTACCATAATGGGCCTTATTTAATATAGTGGACCGAGTCCACCTTACATTGAATGACTACATTTTTATATATTGTATGACTTCCACTAATAATACATAATCACATTCCCATTGGGTACCTCCCTAGGTACCCGATATTACCTCCCTAGTTATACTACCATTTTTACTTTGGTATGGGACATTGAATGAGGCAAAGCACTCCTTGGTGACTTGTGGATGATTGTGCAATTACATAGAGATTCAAAAGGGGTCGTTGGTGGAGGTTGGTAGGAGTACTGGCTAGGACGTCCATAAGGAACATAAGTTCTTTGGGGTGACTCATTCTACTTATAGTGCTTTGGATAGTTCATTGGGATGTTTGAGGATTGTGGACACATTGGCCACACTCATCGAAAACACTGAGATGTGGATAAGTGACTCAAAAAAGGACACAAGTTGAGGACTTTCCTTAAATTGGAGGATTGTGTGGAAAAGCTATATTGTAACACCAAAATAATACTTAGACATGGGAATTCTTCTTGTCTTGGGAAGTATGGTCGAACTATGGGGTTTGATCATTTCATGATATGGAGAGATCAGAGCATTGACATGAATGAGTGGATTGAAGTAATAGTGCAATGACAGTTTTGGATGAACGGTTCTTGGGACGTTTCATGTTCAAGAATGCAAACAGAAAAGATAGGAGGATTTAGACAAGGAAGCCATACTTGTGGACTTGATCGTAGTTTTAGTCTCAAGGGCGGAGTCGGTTGGACGTGCAAGGAATGGTGACTTCCTTGACTCTTCACATATTTGGATGTCGTACAAACTGTGTGCGAAGCAAGAATATTTTCTAATTGCACCATGAATTGGGCAGTGGAGTCACGTTTCCATGAACAATTTTGTTTTGAAGAGACTTCGTAGGACGATGGATTAGGGGGTTTCTTTGATGATTCATTTTGCAGATGGATCGATTGTGGATTGAGGTGAACAACTTTCAACATGAGAGATGTGCCTACACACATGTGAATAAGGAGGTTGGATAGTCCATCCAACCAGTTTGACACCCAGACAATTCAGTGCACAACAACATGGAAAAGGGTTCAGACTACGGACATGCAATAGATTAAGATGTTCGATACTTGGATGCTACAAAAGAACTTCTCGACAAATATTGGATGATGGAAGTAATAGTGAAGAAAGGGTGGAAACTTGACTTGGTATTTGGGGTTGGATGAAGTGATGGAGATGAGACCATAAAATACTAAGTCCAGGCATGCGGAATCACGCTTCAATAATTGGATGTGATAGTTGGATTGATCATGTTGGATAGATTGTCATTGATGTCAAGAGTTTGATGTCAACAGTCATGATGATCTGTTGTTTAAAAAAATAGGAGATTGTTGGAAATATTGTCATTGATGTCAATAGTCATTGATGTCAACAGAATATGTCAAACTGTTTGGAGAGATAGACAACACAGAGATAGGCTAAAGCATTTCGTGACTATTGTTAATCATGATAGGATCAACAATAATTTGTTGATCAAAAGATCAGTAGGGTTAGCGAATGAGGATCAAATCTCAGATAGAAGAAGTGCATTGCAGATGTATCGTCAGGTTCCTTGGAAATATTAAGAAGTCGACCATTGCACAAGAAATTGTGAGAAGTCACAGTAGTCGTCTGATCAAAGAATTGACAACCCTGATTGTCTCATGTAACGGGATCTATCCCACATTAGAAGAGAGAATAAAAGCATACATATTTATATACACGACTCTATCCATATATTATCGAAGTGTAATGCAAAGGTATGATGGGGGCTCAAGGTGTTTCGACTCCATGAGAAGATCACCAACCTAGAGCCTGGGATGACCTATCAGGCCCTCTACCTTTTTGGTCAGAATGAAAATAACCATCGATCTTATGACACTGGATCTCGACTGTTCATTGCAACATATATTTTTAATATATACAATTACCCGTCAGTCATATGAGTGACCATTGGCTTGAGGACCATTGAAATATCGTGACCATTGATTTGCTTCAAGAATACTCGTCAGTTGTCAGATCTAGTGGATCTGAAAGGAGGATAAGCCTAGGATTTAGTTAACACTCCAAAGTAGTGAAATGATGTGAATCGTTGGATGCAGAGTACACATGGCAGGAGGTCATCATTTCACTGACTAGAAAGTCAAAGAGAGGGGTGCTCTATCTTTTGAAATCGTGATAAGATGAGGATCGTTAGATTCAAAAATGAAAGGTGGCAGAGATCCACGGTCATCATAGAGTCAGGCACCGGGAGATTGGAGGTGAACAGTCCTCCAAACTCATGAAATGAGAAATCACGATAAGATCGTGACCGTCGATTACGGAAGAGACAGGTGGTGGAGATGCACGGTCGTCGGAGAATCAGGCACCGGGATATTGGAGGTGAACAATGCTCCAAACTCACGAAATGAGAAATCACGATAAGATCATGACTATCAATTACGGAAGAGACAGGTGGCAGAGATCTACGATTGTCGATGAAGCAAGACACATTGACAGACCACGTCAGCAGAGCACGTCATCTAAGGACACATGGCACAACTAATACACTGAAAAGTGTCAAGTTGATACATCATTTCAGGTACTTGGAAATCATGAATATGAATGACACATGGTAGCTAATAGGCTTGTGACACGTCAACAAGTGACATTGGCAAGTTACATCACAATGAGAATCCCGAAAACCCGTCAGCCGTTGGATTAAATAGGATACTCGTCAGTCGTCGGATCGTGTTAAAGTGGAAGGAAAAGATAAAGCTACAAGAGTTGCATTGAAAAATATTATATCCGTTGGATCTGAGCCCTAAGATCGACCGTCGTTGGATCTAGAAGAAGAAGTATGTTCTTTACATGCAAGATGAGATGGGCTTACAAAGATCCGAAAGCAGGAGGACTGTCCATATTCAAGAATGAAAAATGGTGAGTGATTACCATTTCACTGACTGAAAGTCAATGGAAGGAAATCCTCTAACCTTCCAACTCCCAAAATTTGAAATGCAAAATGCCTTTTGGCATAAGCCCATGATCACAGCCAATGGTCACATGGAGAGAGAATAGAGGAAGGATCTAGCCGAGTTAAGCTCCTTTTCGAAGATCGCAAGTCGGGAAAAATGAAGTGACTCACAGATGATCACTCCATATGAGAAATTCTGTCAGCCATCCATCTCGTCAGGAGATTCAATCATGATCATTGGAATGATAAACGCTCAATTTCTCGTTTGGTATAATTGACTAAGCATGAGGTCATCTCCATTGGTCATATGGTAAAAAGGTTTAAAGGAATAGAATGTAAGTCATTTAGTTGGTAAGCCTATGGTTCTATGTCGTTGGTCATATGCTATAAGCGTTATACTATACATCTCTATAGTTGGTAAAGCTTGTGGTCTTATGACATAGCCATATGTAATGGTTTGAAGGAAGCGCCTTCACAGAATTTGGTCTCTGTGAAATAACAAAGATTTTGGATCTATCATAGTGGATTAAAATGATCCATCACGGTGATCAATTTATGAAGAAACATTGCATTAAAATAAATGAACTGTAATTAAAGTTAATTAAGTGAAGAGGTACGATAGTTGAAATGAAGGGACACAGAGCTGTCACACTCACACCAATTTGCAAAGTATATAAACATGGAAGAGTGTTCAAAAGAAAGTGTCTCTGCAATCCAGAAAAGAAGATCAAAAGCTGAAGGAGATTCCAGGAAGAAAACCTAATACCTATGGATGAAGGGTGGTTGGGTGGTGCAAGGGTAGGTTGGTACCTGTAGAGGGAGTTGGTGCTTCCTTTTCAGTTGTAGTTGACTAAACAGGGGGTCGTAGCCTCCTACAAATTGGTGCTGGTAAACCAGGGTGTGGGTGCATCCTGATCAGTCAGTGTTGATCAAAGAGGAAGTATATCTTCCTTCTATGTAACATGTAAAACTAATTTTGTAGTTAATAGAAAAGAGTTTGTGGTTTTCCCATTTGGGTTCCACAATAAAATACTGTGTTAAAATTATGTTTAATAAATAAAAAATTGATATAATTTTTGTGTCACTGATTCACCCCCCCTCTCAGTGACAGGATCTAATCCTTCAATTAGTATCAAAGAAGGTTCCTTCAGCAAAATCTAACTGACTTGAAGGTAGATCCTGAAGATGGATCAACGAGAAGGAATGTCTAACAAAAAAGCACCGTTGTTAAATGGAGGAGGCTATGCTCTGTGGAAAGTAAGAATGAAAAACTTCCTTTTATCTCTTGGCTTTGATATCTAGCAATCTATTTTAGATGGATAAATTCAACCAACTACTCCACCCAAGGACTCCAGAGGAAAGAAAATATGTGATAACAATTCAAAGGTAGTTAATGGAATTCTAGCATGGTTGACTGATTCCATATGTGTGAAATTTATGCATTGCAAATCAGCCAAATAAATCTAGAACAAATTGGAGGCTATATATGAAGGAGATGACAAAGTCAAAGAAGCCAAACTACAGACCTGCAGAACTCAATTTGAAAATCTAAAAATGAAAGAGGAAGAAAATATTGTTGAATACTTTCATAGGGTAGATGAAGTGGTCAACTCAATTAGAGAAGCAAGAGAAGAAGTTACAGATAAACCCATTGTGCAAAAAATACTAAGATCATTACCTATGAGATATGATGCAAATACTTCCTCAATAGAAGATAGATCCGATCTAAACACACTCACAGTCGATCATCTCCATGGAATCTTTACAGCATATGAAATGAGAACAGGGCATAATAAATCAACAAAAGATGAAACAATATTCAAATCATCCAGGACAAAGACAAATCAGAAGAAAAATCCTCAATCTAATCATCACGAAGAATCGGATTTGGAAGAAGCCAATTTCATTAGAAAACTTCAGAAAGGATCATGGATGTACAAAGGCAATCTTTCGTTCAAATTCTTTAATTGCGGCAAAGTTGGTCATTTTTATATCCAAGTGTCCTTACCCCAAGGAGGACCCTGAAGATCAAGAAAACAAAAATATTCAATATAAGAAAAAGGAAAAACCCAACTATAGGAAAAAGTTTTACAGAGGGAAAAATAATTTTTATTCAAAAGAGGAAAATAGCAGTTCATTCGAGTCCAGTGATAACAATGAATCTGATGATGATGAAGTCCTTTTATTAGTTATTGAAGAGTCTAATGAAACAGAAAAAAAACAAATATGAAAAAGAGCTAGAAGATGAAGTAGAAGTTAATATGGAGGAAGAACTTCTCAATGATCTGAATGAATTAAGAAAATACAAAACTAGATATAGACACATGAAAGATTTTTTAGTTGAACAAAAAGAAAAGCATGAACAGGAAGAAAAGGAGATTGAAAAAATCATGAGCAATCTGAAAAAACAAATTGAAGAAGAAAATAAGATCGAAGAAAATCTGCAAAAGTCTCTTAAAGAAAAACAAATAACTTGTGAAAGAATGGAGGCAAAAATAGTTCATCTGAAAAAGGAACTGAATGCAAAAATCATTTAAACAAAATATGAAAATAGCTCTAAAATGTTATATAAGATTATTATAGCTCAAAGGGATTCTAAAAATAAAAATGGAATAGGTTATTCTCAAAAGGAAAGCCATGCTAACTCAAAATCTTATGCAGATGCTCTTCACAGTACATTCAAGAAGAAAAATGAAGAGAACATAAGTAATGAAAAAAGCTCTAGAAAATTACTTCCACTCATTAGGAAAGAAGGCAAGACAATACCAAAGAAGTTTTACCAAAATAGGTATCCTCACATTTTTCTTGGTTACTACTATGCTTGCTCAAATTTTGGACATAAAGCTATAAATTGTAGAGCATATAAAAGGAAAAATCTGAAGGTTAAGAATTATATCCTTAAGGATAAACCAGCAACAAATCAAGTTAAGAGCATAAACTATAACTCTTTTGAACCTCTACAAGAAGGGGACTTACAATGCTTCAAATTTCATAACCATGGACATAAATCCATTAATTGCAGACTAATGGAAGTCTCAGAACAACCCAAATTCATTAGAGAGAAGAAGAAACTTTGGAGAGTAAAAACATCAAAAAGGGAATGCCTTATTGCCCTAAAAAATCAAGATGAAAAGGATCTCTGGTATGTTGACAGTGGATGCTCGAAGCATATGACAGGTAACAAAGACAAGTTTTTAGACTTAAAGAAACAAAAAGGTAAAGTTACATTTGGTGATAGTGATTCAAGTAACATACTTGGGAAAGGCATTGTGATCCTGGGAAAAGACAAACACATAAATGTACTACTTGTCGATAAATTGAAACCTATTTTGTTAAGTGTCAGTCAAACCTGTGATCAGGGGCATTTCTTCATATTTGATTCTCAAAAGTGTGAGATTAGGAGAGAAGACACATGAAAATTAGTTGGCACTGCTCCTAGAACTCCTGAAAATGTATATATACTAAATGCTAAATCAAAAGAGGAGTGTCATATAAATTCAATAGATGAAAGTTGGCTATGGCATAGAAGGTTAGGGAATATTAACTTTGACAATCTTATGAAAGTCGGCAATCTTGGTGCAGTAAGAAACTTGCCAAAAATCATAAAACCTTCAAATGCTATGTGTAAACATTGTCAACTAGGGAAACAAACTAGAGTAAGGTTCAAGGCAAAACAACACACAACCTCGAAACCGTTAGAACTTGTTCACACTGACCTATGTGGACCTACTAGAACCAAGAGATTACAAGGAGAGTCTTACTTTATGTTGTTCATTGATGACTTTACTAGAATGAGATGGATATGTTTTTTTAAGGAAAAATCAAAAGCACTCAACAAATTCAAAGCTTTTAAAACCCTTGTTGAAAATGAAAGGGAGACAAAAATCAAATGTCTTAGATCAAACAATGGTGGTGAATTCACCTCAAAAGAGTTCGATGTCTTCTATGAAACTCATGGAATAAAAAGAAAATTCTTTGCTGCTAGAACACCTCAACAAAACGGGATTGTTGAAAGGAAAAATAGAACAGTTCAGGAGGCTGCAAGGACCATGCTAAATGAAGAAAAATTATCAGATGGATATTGGAGGGAAGATGTAAGAACAACAATATACATATTGAACAGAGGTCAGCTCAATTTTAATAGTGATAAAACTCCTTATGAACTATGGTTTGGAAGAGCTCCATCAGTAAAATATTTCAAAGTCTTTGGAAGTAAATGCTACATCAAAATACTAGATGAGAGTCTTGGAAAATTTGATGCTAGATCTGATGAAGGTATTTTTCTTGGATATGCTTCAAACAAAAAGGAATATAGATGCTACAATATTAGATCACATAAGATTGTTGAAAGTGCATATGTCACGGTATATGATCTAAAAACAATAAGGATCAAAAATCAAGAGACCATATCTACAAATAAAGTTGAAGATGATGATGAGACATTCGACACACAACTAAAAGAAGTAGAAGAGAATGAAAAATAAAGGGAAGAAGATAATATGGATAGTAGTGAAAGTGAAGAAGATAGTGAAGATGGAGAGATAATAGAAGAATTTCCAAGAAGAGATACAAAGAGACCCTCAAGAATTATTCAGAAAAATCATCTTGAAGAACTGATTATTGGAGATATGAATGATGGAGTGTAAACAAGAAGACAACTATTGTATCAAAAAGAGTTAGCATTGTTGTCACATATTAAGCCAAGCTCAATAAAAGAGGCATGTAAAGATGAGAAATGGATTAAAGATATGAATGAATAATTGGATCAAATTGAAAGAAATCAAACTTGGGAACTAGTTCCTAGACCAAAAGATAAAAATGTCATTGGAACTAAATAGGTATATAAAAATAAAATGAATGAAGATGGGCAGGTAATAAGAAATAAGGCCAGATTAATATGCAAATGTTATGCTCAGGTTGAAGGAGTAGAATATGAAGAAACATTTTCACCCATATCCATATTAGAGGCATTTAGGATGTTCTTAGCCTTCTCCAGCTACAAAAAATTTAAAGTGTACCAAATGGATGTCAAATCGGTATTTCTCAATGGAAATTTAGAAGAGGAAGTCTATATTGAACAACCAGATGGGTTTCAAATAACCAATAAAAGAGACTATGTTTGAAAATTAAAGAAGGCACTCTATGGATTAAAACAAGCACCCAGAGCATGGTATTCAAGGCTAGACTCTTATTTAGAAAAACAAGGCCTCAAAAGGGGATCTGCAGACAATAATCTTTATTGGAAAATTGATGGTAATAACTTGATCATTGTGGAAGTGTAAGTTGATGATATCATTTTTTGTAGTAATCAAATAAAAATGAGTGAAGACTTTGCCAAAACGATGTAGAAAGAATTTGAAATGTCTATCTTGGTGAACTAAATTTCTTCCTTGGATTACAAATAATACAGTACAAAAGGGGATTTTTTATCCATCAGTATAAATAGGTTAAGGATATGCTTAAGAGATTCCAGTTAGAAGATTGCAAACCTGTTAGTACACCTATGATAGTTGGATGCAAACTAAGAAAGGATGATGAGTCCAAATCTGTAAATACAAAATACTACAGATCAATGATTGGAAGTTTGCTCTATGTAACAACTTCTAGACCTAATGTCAAGCAAGTTGTTGGGATGGTGGTTAGATTCCAAGAAGAACCAAAGGAGAGTCATGTTCAAGCTGTAAAAAGAATCTTTAGATATTTGAAAGGAACCATAGATATTGGTTTATGGTATCCTAGCAAGGACTCATTCACATTAAAAGCCTATTCATATGTTGATTGGGCAGGAAGTATAGATGAAAAAAAAAGTACGAGTGGAGGAGCATTCTTTTTGGGAGAATCACTGGTTGCTTGGATAAAAAAGAAACAATCCTCAATATCTATGTCTAGCACTGAAGCTGAGTATATCGCAGCAACAGAATGTTGCACACAAGTGGAATGGATGAAACAAACTCTACAAGACATCAAAATAGTATTTGAAGAACCCACAATTATCCACTGTTACAATACAAGCGCAATATATCTCTCTAAAAAACCATTCCAACACTCAAAATCAAAACACATTCCCATAAAATACCACTATCTAAGTGATCCGACAAGCTTGTTTCAGCTGCATTTTACAGTTTCAGCTTATTTCATTATTGAATAGAAAACCAGTTTTACTGTATCTCTGTTATTTTGTACTAAGAATCGGTTAATAATCTATATTCATTTTGTTCTGCTCATAAAATCTAGATCACTAAGAGATCGGGCTGAAAACAAGAACATTAAATTGGAATATGTTCTGACACAAGAACAAGTGGCAGATATTTTTGCAAAACCCTTAAGCAAAGATGTATTTGAATATCTCAGGAAACAATTGGGAGTAATCATTCTTCCTACCTAAAACTCTCAAGGAAATATTGCATTAGTTGGCACCTATCCAAGGGGACATAGCAATCAACAACAGAAGGTGTTATTCAGTTATAACATTAAAAAAGAAAAAAGAAAAAAAAATAGATTGCAGGAGGCTTTACCATTGGTCAGAGAAGTAATTATACTGACAGATCATAGGATAAGAAACCCTTTTCCATTGATGTCAAAGGGGGAGAGAAACTTCATAAAAGGAAAACTTCATAAGAGGAAAGCATCATCACAATGGGAGTCTTGTTTATGAAGTTAGTATGTTGCCCTCAATGACAAAGGGGGAGATTGTTGGACAGATTTTCATTGATGTCAACAATCTAATGTCAACAATCATGATGATCTGTTGTTTAAAAATAAAGGAGATTGTTGGAAATATTGTCATTGATGTCAACAGAATATGTCAAACTGTGTGGAGAGATAGACAGCGCAGAGATAGGCTGAAGCATTTCGTGACTATTGTTGATCACGATAGGATCAACAATGATTCGTTGATCAAAATCTCAAGAGAGTTAGTGAATGAGGATCAAATCTCAGATGGAAGAAGTGAATTGCAAATGTATCGTCAAGTTCCTTGGAAATATTAAGAAGTTGACCATTGCACAGGAAATTGTGAGAAGTCACAGTAGTCGTTTGATCAAAGAAATGATGACCCTAATTGTCTCATGTAACGAGATCTATCCCACATTGGAAGCGTGAATAAAAGAATACATGTTTATATACATGACTCTCTCCATAGATTATTGACGCATAGTGCAAAGGTATGACGGGGACTCGAGTTGTTTGGACTCCATGAGAAGATCACTAGCCTGGATCCCGGGATGACTTGTCGGGCCCTCTACCTTTTTGGTCATAATGAAAATAACCATCAATCTTATGACACTGGATCTCGACCGTTCATTGCAACATATATTTTTAATATAAACAATTTCTCGTCGGTCATATGAGTGACCATTGGCTTGAGGACCATTGAAAGATCGTGATCGTTGATCTGCTTCAAGAATACCTATCAACTGTCAGATCCAGTGGAGCTGCAAGGAGGATAAGACCAGGAGTTAGTTAACACTCCAAAGTAGTGAAATGACTTGAATCATTGGATGCAGAGTACATGTGGAAAAAGGTGATCATTTCACTGACTGGAAATTCAAAGAGAGGGGTGCTCTATCTTTTGAAATCGTGATAAGATGAGGATCGTTATATTCATAAATGACAGGTGGAGGAGATCCATGGTCGTCAGAGAATCAGGCACTAGGAGATTGGAGGTGAACAGTCCTCCAAACTCACGAAATGAGAAATCACGATAAGTTCGTGAATGTCGATTAAGGAAGAGACAGGTGGCAGAGATCCATGGTCGTTAGAGAATCAGGCACTGGGAGATTGGAGCTGAACAGTCCTCCAAAATCACGAAATGAAAAATCACGATAAGATCGTGACCGTAGATTAAAAGAGAGATAGGTGGAATATATCTAGGTTCATCGAGGAAGCAAGACACGTTGACAAACCACGTCAATAGAGCATGTCATCTAAGGACACGTGGCACAAGTACGACACTGAAAAGTGTCAAGTTGATACATCATTTCAGGTACGTGAAAATCATGAATATGAATGACACGTGGAAACTAATAGGCTTGTGACACGTCAACAAGTGACATCAACAAGTTACGTCACAATGAGAATCCCAAAAACCCATCATCCATTGGATTAAATCTGATACCTTTCAGTCGTCGGATCGTATTAAAGTGGAAGGAAAATATAAAGCTACAAGAACTACATTGCAGAAGATCATATCCATTGGATTTGAGCCCTAAGACCGATCGTTGTTGGATCCATAAGAAGAAGCACATTCTTTACATACAAGATGAAACGAGCTTACAAAGTTATGAAAGCAAGAGGATCGTCCATCTTCAAGAATGACACGTGGTGAGCGATTATCATTTTGCTAATTGAAAATCAAAGGAAGGAAATCCTCTAACCTTCCAACTCCCAAAATGTGAAATGCAAAATGCCTTTTGGTGTAATCTCATGATCACATCCCGTGGTCACATGGAGAGAGAATAGACGAAGAAGCTAGTCGAGTTAAGCTTCTTTTTGGAGATCGCAAGTTGGGAAAAACAAAGTGACTCGCAGTTGATCACTCCATATGAGAAATTCCATCAGTCATCCATCTCGTCAGGAGATTCAATCATGATCATTGGAATGATAAACGCTCAATCGCTCGTTTGGTCTAATTTCCTAAGCATGAGGTCACCGCCATTGGTCATATGGTAAAAAGGTTTAAAGGAATAGAATGTAAGTCTCTTAGTTGGTAAGCCTGTGGTTCTATGCCATTGGTCATATGCTATAAGTGTTATACTATACATCTCTATAGTTGGTAAATCCCGTGGTCTTATGGCACAGTCATATGTACTGGTTTGAAGGAAGCGCCTTCACGAAATCTGGTCTCTGTGAAATAACAGAGATTCTGGATCGATCATAGAGGATTAAATTGATCCATCACTGTGATAAATTTATGAAGAAACATTTCATTAAAATAAATGAACTATAATTAAAGTTAATTAAGTGAAGAGGCACGATGGTTGAAATGAAGGGACACAAAGGTGTCACACTCACACCAGTTTTCAAAGTATATAAACATGGAAGAGTGTTCAAAAGAAAGTGTCTCTGCGGTCTAGAAAAGAAGATCAAAAGATGAAGCAGATTCCAGGAAGAAAACCTAATACCTATGGATTAAGGGTGGTTGGGTGGTGCAAGGGTAGGTTGGTGCTTGCAGAGGGAGTTGGTGCTTCCTTGTCAGTTGTAGATGACTAAACAGGGGGTCGTAGCCTCCTACCAGTTGGTGTTGGTAAACTAGGGTGTGGGTGCATCATGATTAGTCAGTGTTGATCAAAGAGGAAGTATATCTTCCTTCTATGTAACATGTAAAAATAATTTTGTAGTTAATAGAAAAGAGTTTGTGGCTTTCCCATTTGGGTTCCACGATAAAATATTGTGTTAAAATTATGTTTAATAAATAAAAAATTGATATAATTGTTGTGTCATTGATTCACCCCCCCTCTCAGTGACATGATCTAATCCTTCAGATCACCCAACCAGTGTAGGACTTGAGGCATGCAGTGTGCAGAGACATGACAAAGGAAGTTGAAATATGGGTGCAACTAGAGGTTGCAATAGTTCAAATCTTAGGATTTTTTGAAGTTTTGTTTGAGGGTTGCAGTGGTTGAGACAAAAATAGTAGTGGAGTTAGTATAAACAACAAAACATAGTGTAATTTTCACAATAGGATAGTGGCATCTTGGGAATTGGAGATAGAGTTGGGGAGGAGACGTCCTTTCAATATTATGGGAAGATTGGTTGCACACAACTTTGGGAAGAGATAAATGTGGATGGTTGTACAATGTTGTGGGTGATTACATGACTTGTGAAAACTTGGGGTTTCCACTTCCCAGGAAAAATTAGGGTTTCCACTTTGGCAAAAATTTGGGGTTTCCAGTTCGCACAAAACTTGGGGTTTCCAACAGTGAAGTTGTGATGGGGGAACATATTCAGTTAGAGACTTGGAGACAAAATATTTTGTGTGTTTTTTCAGGGATGGAAATTAATTTTGGTAGGGTAGGATGTAAGGCCTTCAATGAGTAGGTTGTGCGACACCTATGCTCGATTGGAATGGACAAAGGAAATTCATGGAAGTTGGGGTTGTTTAGGTGACTTAGACAGATGCATGCACCTACAGTTGGGATGAATGTGTGATGAGATGGATAAGTTGGACACACTATGATAAGGGCGGACTTGGATATGAAACTTGAGGAGATGGGCCAACACTTATATGGATGGGTGCTCCACACTTGGGGATCGCGATGGGTGATTTTGGTGCCTTGAGTGAGACATCACCCTGGATCATGACCAGTGGGGGCGCTGTAATATACTAGATATAAAAAGTATGCAGAACAGAAATAAAATGCTAGTAATGGAAGAATAACAACAATATAACCAGAACAATCTCCACAATAGCACTGAAATGATATAAGAGCAACAACAGAAATAGCACTTTGATTCTGAAAGAAATGTTCACAGGCCTCTTCAAGGGGGCAACCTCTAGTTGAGAAGCGATCTATTACAATATTATCCAAGCTAGGGTTCTCAGACCCTCAACTCCTATTTATACTAAATATGTCTATTAAAAGAAGCATCTAGAGAAAGATCCTTCAAGAAGCGAAAGCTTCTATTAGGTCTTCTTACATCCTCCTTATTCTATTTTATTGAAAGGCCTTATTAATATTGACCTTTATTACATCTGAATATATTGTTCTACCTATGTGAGGGTTAGGACCCTAACATGTCCACCCCCTTAAAAAAAAAACCTGTCCTCAAGGCTTGCGATGAGGAAATTGTTGCGGAATGGTAGATGGTTCCCAAGTGGCATCTGCTGGAGTTGTATCTTTCCATTGGACTAGCACTTCCTTGATGGTTCTTTGACGTAGGCGACACTCACACTGGTCCAAAAATTCTTTTGGTTGTAGCCAAATGGATCCTTCTTCAGCTAACTTGAGAAGGTTGGTTTGAATTTGGGACTTATCTCCAATCACCTTCTTTAAGCATGAAACATGAAAAACAGTATGTAGCTTCGAATGGCTAGGCAAAGCTAACTGATAGGCTACTTGTCCCACACGCTTGAGAATGGTATAAGGACCATAAAATTTTGGCGCTAGCTTCTGACAATGCTCGGCCTTGAGGTAAGCTTGTTTGTAAGGTTGCAGTTGAAAAAACACCTAATCCCCTTTTGCAAATTGACATTCAGAGAAACCTTGATCTGCTTGTTGCTTCATGCGATTCTGTGCCATGATTAAATTCTCTTTGAGGGTAGGAGAATAGCCTCTCGAGATGTAAGCATTTGGTCAACCGCCTGGACCTTCGAGGCACCCGGTAAGTATGAGAGAAATGAAGGTGGATTCTATCCATATACCGCTTCAAAAGGAGTCATGTGTGTAGTTGTATGGTATGAATTGTTGTACCACCATTCAGCTAGGCGTAACCATTGAGTCCACCAATTTTTCTTTTCCGAGGAAAAACACCTCAAATATGTTTCCAGACACTTGTTGACAAATTTTGTTTGGCCATCAATCTGGGGATGATAATTTGTGTTGAGATGCAATTCGGTGCCTTGTATCTTGAACAGTTCTTGCCAAAAATTGCTTGTGAAAGTTGGGTCACGATCATAAACAATAAAGTGTGGCATTTCATGAAGCTTGAAGACTTGATCCATGAAAATTTGATCCACGGTGGATGATGTAAACGGGTGTTGAAGGGCGTAGAAATGAGCATACTTGGAAAGGCGATCAACAACCACTATGATGATTGATTTATTACCCAATTTGGGTAAGCCGATAATAAAATCCATAGAGATGTCCTTCCAAATAGCAGGTTGAATCGGGAGCGGTTGTAGTGTGCCCGGAGATTTGACTATTTCTTCCTTGTTGCATTGAAACACATCACATTCAACAACAAACTACGAATGTCCTATTTCATACCATCCTAGAAAAAGGAATGTTTGACCCTATCATAGGTTTTGGTGAACCTGGAGTGCCATGATGTGGGTGTAGCATGAAGCTCAGAAAGTATCATTGATTTAAGCTTTGATTGTTTACTTAAATACAAACGGCCTTTGTATCGAAGTTCATCATGGAGCCAAGAGTACCCTGGGGAAGCTCGAGCATTGGAATGCAATTGTTGGATTAGATGTGAAATTTTGGGATCTTGTAGCCATTCCTGGTGAACGGCTTGGAGCCAATCTGGTACAATGAATGAAAGAGAAAAAAGGGATCCTTCATCTTCATATTTTTTGGAACGTGCATCCACAACTACATTGTCTTTGCCTTTCTTGTAAATGATCTCATAATCATATCCAAAGAGCTTAGTCACACATTTTTGTTGTTCTGGGGAGGAAATGTGTTGTTCCAAAAAATACTTGAGGCTTTGATGGTCTATCTTAATTTGGAAATGTTGCCCCAATAGATAAGGGTGCCACAAATCAATGACTTGTAGAATAACCAACATTTCCTTTTCATAGATGGATTTGCCCAGATTTCTTTCAAATAGTTGCTTGTTGGTAAAGACCAAAGGTCGACCCTCTTGCATAAGGACAAAACCAATTCCTTTCCTTGAGGCATCACATTCCAAAAAAAAGGTATTTGTGAAATTGAGGAGGGCGAGGACTGGAGTGGTGCACATGGCCATTTTCAAGGTTTGAAAATCTTGAGCAACAACTGGAGTCCAAGTGAAAGAGTTATTTTTTAGGAGAGCAGTGAGATGTGTTGCAATCTTCCCATAATTCTTAACAAACTTGTGATAATACCCTATTAAGCCCATAAATCCATGAAAGATCTTAAGAGTCTTTGGGTGAGGCCAGTCTTGCATAGCTTCAGTCTTTTTAGGATCCACCCTGACGCCATCCTTTCCAACCAGATGACCCAAGTATTCTACTTCTGAGGTGCCAAAAACACATTTAGACTGTTTCAGGAAAAGTTGGTGCTAAGAGAGTAGATGGAGAACTCAATCCATGTGAGCAAGATGGTCTATCTAGGTTTTTCTATAGATTAGGATATCATCAAATAAAACTAAGACAAAATGGCAAAGAAAAGGATGGAAGACATGATTCATGAGGCTTTGGAAGGTGGAGGGGGCATTACATAAGCCAAAGGGCATGACCAAAAACTCATAGTGGCCCTCATGAGTTCTAAAGGTAGTCTTAGGAATGTCTAACTCTTTCATACATATCTGGTGGTAGCCTAAACGAAGATCAAGTTTAGTGAAAAATTGGGCACCACTCAATTCATCAAAGAGATCATCAATGACATGAATGGGGAATTTGTCTTTGATGGTAAGTTTGTTGAGGGCACGAAAGTCAGAAAAAATTCTCCAAGAACCTTCTTTCTTTAGGACCATGACCACAAGAGAAGAGTAGGGGATCATACTAGGGTGGATAACGCCTGCATTAAGGACTTCCTGGACCATTTTCTCAATTTCATTTTTTTGGGAAAAGGGGTGACGATATGGACAAATATTGGGAGGAAGGATTTCGAGTACAAGGGGAATGGAATGATCATGAACAACATGGGAAGGAGGGAGTCCTTGGAGAGTGAAAAAGACCAATTGATGTTTAGAAAGGATGGCTTGGAGGTCTTGTGAGATTGAGGGTGTCTCTGTTGCTTCTATGGAATGGAGTTGGGTGATAACACCAGAATGACCTTTTTTTAGTAGCTTTTCCATGCAATGGGAACTAATGATCTCAGGTGATCTGGCGATGATGCCTTGGAACTTATATTGGTGGCCCTCCTGGTCGAGATGGATGATTAAGTCTTTAAAATCCATGAGAATGGGACTCAAAGTCCTTTGCCAGTTTGCACCCAACACAATGTCACAACCTCCCATGTCGATAGCAAACATATGGGATTTCAGGTGGTAGTCACCAATTTGGAGACGCACATTTTCACAATGCCCTCCACATTTCATGGAACCACCATTGGAAATCATGATTTGGAAATTATTGACAACATGAATGTAGCAATGAGTTTCTTGTGCAATGCAGTGATGAATAAAATTATGGGTGTTGCCACTATCAACTAGAATGATGACCTTACGATGCTTGATGTAACCGATTAGCTTAAGGGTTTGGGGAGTGGAGAAGCCAGTGAGAGCATTGAGGGAAATGATCGGTTCTACTTTGGGAGGGTTTGAGGGAGGGGTTATGTCAGTGGATTCAAGTGACTCAGACACAAGGGGAGTTTCTACATCCTCTTCTGAAATATCCTTTGAGTTGGCATTCAACCATTTCATCCCTGGTCAATTTTTGGATATTTAGTGGAGCAGAGAGAGTAGTGGGATTTATTGGTTTAGGGTGAGGGATAAAGGAGGGTTTTCAGTTTTTAGAAGATACAACTTTTTGTGCTTCTTTAGCTCTTTTAGTAGCCTCCACACAACATTGAGGCCAAGCCATGAGGACATGGGCCCGAATCTCATCCTTGAGGCCACTGATAAAACACTCTCAGAAAAAGGCATCAGACATGCCCTCTGTTCTAAAATCCAGGCACTCAAATGAAGCTATAAAGTCTTCCACTATGCCTGATTGTTTCAACTTTGTCAAATGAACCAAATGGTTGGTGTCAGTGTCAAAGTGTTCATAAAGATCTTCCACAAAGTGTGTCCAAGAAATATACCCTTGATGAGAAGTTTTTCTCCATTACCACCATTGCCAACATTCTTGATCTAGATGGAGAACACCATACCGGAGTTTGGCCAAGTCATCTATAATGCCGTATAAAGAGAAATAATGTTCCATTTAGGTTACCCAACCAGTGGGGTCCGAGCCATCAAATTTGATCACATCCAACCGTGGAAGGTGTGTGTCACATTGAAAGTGATGGTTCTGAAAGTTATGGGAATGAGAGGAATGGTCACCTTCAGTATGTGGAGGTGAGGAAGAGGAAGGGTTATCTGTAGGGATATGCAGTTTGGTGCAGAGTGCCGAAAAGACAAATTCAAGCTGGGTGGTGAGGTCTTGTTTGATTTCCTCCATTGAGGACTATATGGTTGTATTGATGGTGGCAACATTGGCACTGACTTGTTTCACTTCTTGTTGGGTCTCGATGAGACTAGATTGCAAGGTGTTGAAGTGAGCTTCCAAGTCTTGGCTACGGGTATGGGCCATGAGGATTTTTGGGTAACTGAAAAGGGGCAGGCGAGGTCAAATTTTTTTCCGAAAAATGATATGGATGAATGTGATAAGGGCGAAGAGATGAATCCAATGGAATAGGTCTAAAATAATGGTGAAAAACTTTCCAGACGTTTTTTTACACCTGCAGAGTTATACTCCATTATGAAGAATACTGCAGTAATGAAATGCCCAAATGCTTAACCAGGAAGAAATGTGTAGTGATTTGGCAACCTGAACACAGTTGCGTGGCAATAGATCTTGTCTGTTTAATTTGTTTATGTTTTTGTCCCCAAGGGTTAGGTATTCAATGGTTCTACAGACAAGGGTTTTCCCTGTGCTATAGTTGTTTGATAAACATGTGGGGTCCAACAGTAGTACTCAGCCCAATATCTTAGGGCACTAACCAAAGAGGATAGACCGTACCTTTAGCCGTACTACCCGACTACCCAGGTACTAGAGAGTATCTTATCGAGTGTTTTTCTAAGTGACACTATAGCAGTCAGGCAACCGATCGGTTTATCTAAAGAGGGCTTCAGGTAATCTAGGCTGATCCATACATAGGTGTTGTTTGATGCGCTACCACTCGAAGGGGTACCAATAGGGGTTACAAGGGTGGCCAACAGATGTGCGCTTAAGAACCACTTATATTTCCTGCATGTATGAATCCCTCAACTGTGGGTTTATGTGCATAACAACAAATCTTTGTGGCTTAAAGATGTCAGAATACGTCTCTACCCTGGAAAAAAATTTAACCCACAGTTTCTGTTGAGGAAAGTGCTCTGATACCACTTGTAATATACCATATATAAAAAGTATGCAAAACAAAAATAAAATGCTAGTAATGGTAGAATAACAACAATATAACCAGAACAATCACCACAATAGCACTGAAATGATATAAGAACAAAAACAGAAATAGCACTTTGATTCTAAAAGCAATGTTCATAGGCCTCTTCGAGGGGGCAACCTCCAGTTGAGCAGCGCTCTATTACAATATTATCCAAGCTAGGGTTATCATACCCCCGACTCCTATTTATACTAAATATGTCTATTAAAAGAAGCATCTAGAGGAAGATACTTCTAGAAGTGGAAGCTTCTATTAGGTCTTCTTACACCCGCCTTACTCTATTTTATTGAAAGGCCTTATTGATATTGACCTTTATTACATCTGAATATAGTGTTCTACCTATGTGCGGGTTAGGACCCTAACAGGCACTTTGTAGGCATATTGGGAAATATATATTTAAATAAATTGTGTCGATGACTTAAGGTGATGTCGACTCATGCAACAAGAAATTTTGGGTCATGACCCAAATAATCGACACAATGGTGGGCGCATCAAGATGCATTTTTTTTTCATGACACTCTTCTCATCGGGGCCTTTTTCCTGTTGTTTGTACAATTCAGTTGTGCTTTGCAATATATCTAGGTCACCAGTGATAGGAGAAGGAGTTTTGTCTTCATTGTATCTATATTAGTTCAAGCATGTCTGGATAAAAGAATTGTTGAAGCCAACTGCTAGTAAATGTTCTAAAAAAATCCCATTAGGGTTGAACCCTCTTAGCCTTTCATCATATCTTAGGTTGAATTTGTTAAAATGGCCTGCGAATTCATCAATCTTATTGGCGTTCCTGAACACGAAGCCCCTGACTTTCCAAAGCAGATGAATGAATGACTTTTTTCTCTTCTCATGGAAAAATTGCAACCAATAGTTGTATTTCCTTTCTATTTCTGTAACAAAAATGATGTCTGTAATGTGACATGGAAGGAAAGAAGGATTTTCCTTGGAGCCAAAAATAATTATTACACTATAATTATCCATTTTTTCAAGTGTCCCCTTCCTCTCCAAAAACTTGGTTTCCTAGTCATACATCAGGGGAGCATCCTGTTGGAAGATTGGTTGTTGTCATTGATGTCAACCCTAGTCATGGGTTTTGGACCACAAGATTGATAAAGGTATTTGGACATGAAGGACAATGCACATGCATATAAAACACCCATGAATGGATAGTATACATCATGTTTTTTCCGGTGGCATGTGGCACATCACGTGGATCCTCATGGTTGAGGAGAAATGAATTTTTGAAGATGACAAAGTGAATTGAAGAAGGAAGTACATGTAGGCCCTGAAGATAATTAAAGAAAAGAATTACAAAATAAGAAAGTGTCAGGTAGGACCTAATGTTAAAATGAAGTGACATAAATGGTATAAATAAACATCATTAGACATTCATTTTGATACAAGTCGAATTTCAGAGGAAATAAGAAGTAAAGAAGGTTGGATTTCAAGGGAGGATGAAGTCTTTTGGTGATGTGTTCTAAGGTATGTTATTTTTAGGTCATCTTACCATTTTTGCTATAATTTGTTTTATAGAACTATTCAAATGGTGAAATAACTATGGTATTGAGAAGACATATCAAGGTACCTCTGGTAAAAATTTCATCTCTTGATTCACTATAATTATGGAGATACACTATGTGGAAGATATGCTTTGTGAACAGTCCTGAAGCTAGTCAATAAACAGGTGTTCTGGGTAAAATAGTCATAACTTCTTCATCGAGAATCCAAATGTAGTGAAACAAATTTCATTGGAAAGAGTATGGACTGTAGTTTCTTGTGTGTGAGTTTTAGAATCATATGTTAATTATTGAGCATGGGGCATTCTATGCAAGTTCACTCTACTGAATAGACCAGAATTGAATAAAGTCTATCATTCTTTCTATAACCTCTTTTTGGGGAGGATTCAAGGAGTGAAAATTGGAGGAGTTTTAGAGAATACATTGAGTAAAATTATCTACAGGATTAGAGTACTTCAAAAATTGAAGAATTGCAGAAATTGAAGAAGTCTCAAGAAGCATTATCAGGTTCTATGTGATGGTTGGTTGATGGTGATTATTTAATGTAAAGTTTTATTATCTCTCATATATTCTTGGGTGGAAGGAAGGGGAAAGGATGGAGAGTTCAAATATCTCTTGATATTGGAGGATTTTATCTTCCTCTTGGAGGTTTATCCCTCCCTTTACATTTGGAAACTGTAGCTACCTTTAGAAGGCATTACTTCCCTTGAACAATAACTATTGATTATTTCTCATATATTGTGCATGGTGTATTATGGTGTATTGGTGTAACTCTTATACTATTGTTCATTTCTCATTGGACACAGTTGAATAGTTTAAGTATAAGTTGAAAAAGGTTTTAAATTGTACTTGATATTGATTCACCCCCCTCTCAGTATCAACAATTGGTATCAGAGCGGGTTACCTTCAGTACAGTTTAACCACTGGAAGGAAGATCCTAAGAAGAAATGGAAGACAAAATTCCAAATGGGATTCCACCATTTTATGGAAGAAATTTTGAATACTAGAGTAATATAATGGAAACTTACTTGAAAGCTCCTGGGGCAGATGTTTGGTTCTCAATTGCTTCAGGATACAATGCTTTGAAGAAACCAAAGACTGCAGCTCAGAAGGAAGCAAAAAGGAAGAACAAATTGGCAATAGATACCATCCTGGATGGATTGACAGATTCAGTGAAATCCAAGGTGGGATCATGTGCATCATCAAAAGAGCTTTGGGACAAGCTACAAGACCTTTATGTAAGGGAAGACACAGAAGAAGAAGAAGAAGAAGAAGAAGAAGAAGTTGAAGAAAATTACAACATCTCAAATTTCAAAGAAGAAAATAGAGGTTAGTTCTTTTGATTTAATTGTGAAGGAGTAGGTCATGTTGAATTTGAATGTCCTCATCCAAGGACTGAAAGAAATGACACTGAAGAAGAAAATTCCAATAAAGAAGAAGAAAATCATGAAGAAAAAATTATTCAACAAAAAGATGAGAATCTTAAAAAATTGAAGTATGTTGAGATTGAAAATAGCAAGCTCAAAGACACTCAAAGAAAGCTAAGAAGTGAATTGGGTAGTTGTGAAAAGACAATTGTAATCTTGAAGAAACAATTAGAAGACTTTGAGAAACTAAGAGAAAAACCATTTCCTTGAAAACTCTACTCGAAGAAGAAAGACGAATAGGAGAAGTAAGGAATGTCCAAATGATAAAGAAACAAGAAGATTGTGAGAAACTTGAACAAGAAGTTGTCTCATTGAGGAAGAGCTTAAGAAACTCTCAAGTGCCAAAAGACTTAACACATCTTGGATGCATGGGTGAAACTTGATACAAAGAATATGCAAATACCAACAAGAAGGTTGAAGAAAGAGCTACACAGACAGTTGATGAGAAGTGGACCAAGGTACCATAAAGAAGGAATGATTACAAAAGAGATGAATATCCAAGAAGACCTCCTACCTTCAGGAATCAAAGAAGCTTCAATCAGTATGAAGGAAACTATAGAAGAATACATCATGAACCCAGATGGACTACATCACAAAGAAACCCTCTTACTCCAAGGTATCAAAATTTCTTTCTTGGTCATTGTTATACTTGCAAAATTTTTGGACATAAGGCAATTAATTGAAGAATCAATGAAAGGAACAAATACGCAAGAAACATGAATGGTGTAAATAGAAGATATGGAAATAATCATGGATTTATCAACATAAGTTATAATTCATTTTCCCCATTGATGGAAAAAAATATTGCATGCTACAAATGTAATTATCTTGGTCACAAAGCACGAGATTCCAGATATATGAATGAAGATGTCCCTATGCCAACCACAGTATGGAGAAGGAAAAAGATTCCAAACAATGAAGATTGTCGAATAGCATTGACCGCTGAAGAATGTAAAGAAGAAGATGAATGGTACATAGACAATGGATGTTCTTCACACATGACCGGGGATCAAGACAAATTCATCAGCTTGAAGAGAAAGGGTGGAAATGTTGCATTTGGAGATGACTCATCTGCCAAAATACTTGGAGAAGGTGTAGTAGATCTTGGAAGAAAAAATGTAAAAACAAAGAATGTTCTATTGGTTGAAGACTTGAATCATAATCTACTAAATGTTAGTAAAATGTGTGATCAAGGATACACTCTTACGTTTGATTCCCAAAAATGTAAAATCAGAGAAAATAACTCAAGAAGATTGGTTGCAACTGCAACAAGCAGATCGAACAACATATAAATCCTAGACATGAAGAAGAGAGAGAATACAAAAGCCACACAAAAGGATTCTAAGGAAGAAAAAGTCCCAAAGACCAAAAATAAGGATGAAGTATTATTGAGTGCCACATGTTCAGGGGGAGCAACCCCAAAGAAGAGAGTTACATTTTTCCATTAAACTCAGGGGGAGAAGCCCCAAAGAAGAGAGTTACATTTTTCCATTAAACTCAGGGGGAGAAGCCCTAACCTTTTCCATTGATGTCAAAGGGGGAGAGAAATTGGGATCATGATGATAGGGGGAGCATGAGTATTGACATCAATGACAAAGGGGGAGATTGTTGGAAGATTGGTTGTTGTCACTGATGTCAACCCTAGTCATGGGTTTTGGAATGCAAGATTGACAAAGGTATTTGGACATGATTGAAAATGCACATGCATATACAACACCCATGAATGGATAGTATACATCATGTTATTTCCGATGGTATGTGGCACGTCACGTGGATCCTCATGGTTGAGGAGAAATTAATTTTTGAAGATGACAAAGTGAATTGAAGAAGGAAGTACATGTAGGCCCTGAAGATAATTAAAGAAAAGAATTACAAAATAAGAAAGTGTCAGGTC
>ML787366.1:83059-107359 GCA_009831015.1 Picea engelmannii
CATACAAGCATGGGTCCTCCAACCATTCTTCTAGGATAACTCAATCCGTAAAGCGTCTTCCCGTGAGGGATTTCACCATAAGGGGACCACTTTGGAGTTCATCCATTTGTACACCTTATCAATCATGATAAGACAATCATGAGAGCATGGGTCCTCCAACCATTCTTCTAGGATAACTCAATCCGCAAAGCGTCTTCCCATGAGGGCTTTCACCATAAGGGAACCACTTTGGAGTTCATCCATTTGTTTACCTTTGCATCGATTGGTTTCTACTTGGACATATAACATTCTCATCAAGGGAATCATATCAATCAAACCAAACCATTTACATCAATGACATATGATCCAACAATCTCCCAGGTAATCAAACCATTGGAATCAATGACAAACCATTGGCATCAATGACAACATGATCCAACATTTGTTTCCTGTCAATGCTTGATATGAAAAAACAAAATTTTGGTTCAGCCGGTATGCAGTATGGCATTGTCCTCATTTAATGTAAATTTTCTATGGACGCAAAAGTCGCATAACATGTAGACATTGTTTTCCTTTTTCTGTAGGTATACTTCATATGGAAATTTTGCTAACCCAGGAAGCACATCTTGTAATAGAGGTGTACAATGTACAATTGTGTTGTTGAGGGTTCGGATGGTAGTGTTGAGGCAATGTCTATATATGTAAGGTATTTTTATTGCATCGTAGGAAATCAATTGTCCCATCATTTATGAAAGAAGAGGAAGAAGAAGAAGAGTTGTATTTGGAACATACATGCTCAAAGGGGGCCGAGTACACATTCACTGCAACCAAAACACCCTCAACCTACACACATGATCATAGTAGTTAATATATTGAACAATATAATATACAATTGTACAACAAAAAAGCTGCAAAACATTGTTCAAGGAAATTTTTATGAGCAAAGTGTGGATGGAATTGTAGATGTATATTCACAATAGTTGTTGAGCTAGTTAGTTTCTTGAGATCCTGTACTATTTTTGTTCACAATTTTGTTTTGTTACAAATGTTGCTTGCATTGTGCAAAATATCCTTTCTTTAACATCTCTTTTCTTTGTTATATTTTTGAAGAGCATAAGTGGAAATTTCTCTTTATGCAATTGTTGTTCCATTGAGGAAAACAAATTTGAATAGGTGTCGAACAATTGTAGCTGCAACATGGAATAATGTAATATTTGTGTAACATAATTGAGATATATGAACATGTGAAAGTAAAGGACAAAAATGGATATGGAGAATGGTACCATTTCCTTGTCATTGTATGACTCTCCATATTTTATATGGAGAATGTGTTGCGAGCCAAATTTTCTCGTGAGTGTGACAACTACACCAATGGTTCCGATTGGGTAAGTTTCGTTGCTCTGTGCAAGTTGGTTGATTTTTGTGTCCAGTACAAAATGATATTCTGAATAAATCGTGGGAATTTTTTCCACAATACTTGTTTTGTTGATCGATATAATCCAATCACAATAACCAGGGTCATACACTATTTTTGGAAATATATTAAAACTTCTAATGGATATCACATTACCTGGCAAGATATTTTCTACACGTTTCTAGAAAAGTTGTGTAGGGATAGTCAGTGTCATTGTCATCATGGCTTCATTGTCTTTCATGTCAGCACGCACAATGCATCTAGTTTTTTTTGTCTTATATAAGTAGTTTCTATACACGACCATTATGTCCCCAACGAACACTTGTCCAGTTCGGCGGTTGTTCAAGCCTTCTATCGATAGTATATTGGGTGTTATAAGTTTAGACCTGGTGACAATTTTTGAACAGAAAAAGTAATGTGAATGGAAATCTGCATCAGTTTTTTGTTTTCTTTGTTTTTGGCATAAATGTACAAGTATACGCTTCACTTATGCTCATCGATACTTCTTGTGAACTACAAAGCATGTGTTGCAAATGAAATCAACATATTTATCATGGCATAGATAAATAAATAGCTCATGATATTTGTTTTTTAAACATAACAAGAGCACAATGTATGAATATTTACCTTTGGCCTTGTCGTTATGTTGATGTTTGTGATGATTGAATAGTCATGCCCATGTCACTCGTCCAAATTTTTCTGATGCAAGAATGTGTACATGAACATAAGAACGAATAAATAAGCATATGCATTATATATTGTTCATAATTGTTATGAATTTAACATACAGGCTCGAAGGAGATGGAGTATGAAATAGGGTGTCAAGGGATACTCAAAAAACATGAAGACCTGACGGTCAAATTGTATGCCTCGGAAATTTTGAGTGCAAAAATGTGCAACATGGAATAAGGCACGATGGGGGGGTCTGACAACCAATATATATATCACAAAATACCAGAATTTGTTTGAAGGTCACATAAGAAAAGAAGCGCAATCTTGATCCTGCCATCCCGGGAGACTGACTTTCAATTTGTATAGCACAGAACTTCGGGTGTTGTTTTCAAGACATAGAACAATACAAGCACAATTTTGAGCTCGCTAGCTTGGGAACCCATGATCGAAAAAGTAGCCAATTATGGAATGAGGAATTCGTCAGTTGGACTTGTGATATAGAATCAAGAGTATAAATGTGAACCCATGAGTTCGCCAACCCACACACCTAGACATTTTTGGAAAAACAAATAAGTAAAGCAACCAGAAAGGGAAAGTAGAGGGGAAAAATAAAGGGGAATTTAGTTAAGTATAGAAGAGGGAAAAAAATGGATAATAGAGAGTGGGAAAATACAAAAGGGGGGGGGGAATTTTCGAAAGTGAGAAGTCTCAACAAAGGCCCATTATTGCCAAATCATCGTCTTCTAGTCCAATATTTTATCCACCTACTCGTTTTGTGTGTTTGATTTACTATCACAATTGGTATACCTTTTCGAAGATTGTACTTCAACTTCCTCTACTGTGGCATATAAGATTTCATCATCTTGTCCAACTAATCTGTTTCTTCCAATGTAGCAATGCAGAAAATATAATGGACATGAAGGTAAGTTGGTATGTAGAAATACATGTAAAAAAATAAATGCAGTTCTATTTGTTTCAATGTAGCATCACAAAAAATGCAATTCACGTGAAGATAAGTTATTATGTAGGAAGATACATAGTATCTACCTACAATAAATTAGGTGCAAAGGAGTAGAATAAATATACAGACAATAAATGAAATACAAAACAATGGAATATGAAATAAGAGTAGAAGCATGCACATTTGTATCTCCTCTTCTACATTTGTGGTTAAGAGTCCTTCATCTTGTCGAGTTATTTTGTTTTTTTCAATGTGGGAACGCACAAAATACAATGAACATGAATGTAAGTTGGTATGTAAGGGAAAAAAAGTAATATGTACATATAGTAAATGAGAATCAAAGGAATAGAATAAAATATAGAGTTAGAAGCATGAACCTTTGTTTTCGTTGATCCATGGTTCTGGTTATATGGAATTTTTCCTGGCCAAAATATATTACAAGCCAGTAAATATTAAGAAGTTGGATGGTCCTAGCTGAATGATTTGGTTTTGTGCAACAAAGTATCCAGATATGCTTTGAGACATGGAAATATAATTTTGTAATATGTTTGATCTATATTTCATAATTCAAGTACAAGACAAATTGTATCATGGTCAGACCAGTTTGTGTATAGGATAAAGAGGTTGTATTGTGATATGGGAAAATTTGAACATATATGGTCAATAAGTGTGTTTTGTACATGTTTTATCTTAACCAAAAGAAATCGAAGATTGTAATTGTACATGCAGTTTTCCAATATTTTGTTATGGAACTATTTTGTGGCATGTGCACGTTGAAATCTCCTAGAATGATAATGGTTTCGTTCAGATGTAAATGGTGTAATGCATTTGAAAAAAAAATTAATTATGTTAGAAATGTTGCACGCAAAGCGGCATAGAGATTGAATATTGAAATTTAAAATCCACGGAAAAATACTCTTAGTAGCACCATCTCAACATCTTTTTCTTCTACAAGAACATTTTGCAAAGGCATGTAGGTATGGTTCAGAGTTTGGAAAAAAATTGGAGCAAAATTTAAGAGAGGGAGGGAAAGATATGCCCATTTTTTGTAATTTTGTTGCAACTTAGCCACCGTTGTACCATACCTAGCCCTTCTACACCTACCTGCAGTTTCCTTCTACAAGAACATCCTGCAAAGGAAACAAGATTGACATCATATTTTTCATGTGAAATACACGGGTTCGATTCATGTACGGGATAGGTAGGTACTCATTCACGGGCAAGCCAGGAATATCATCGAGGGCAAGGTGCAAAGGATAAATAATTCCTTATTCAATTGAGGCATTATATTTCCACTTCGTCACATATGCAAAATAACCGAGATTTGCAATGATAGAAAAAATTACAGTTAGAGTTGTGCAGACGACATTGGCATGCACATGGTGCAGAGCCTAGGGAAAAAATCTGAGGAAAATTTAAGAGCAGGAGAAAAAGATATGCCAACCTCTATGGAAAGTCTACAAGATAATAATGATGAATAAATACTTAAACATTCTTACTTTCAAAATGAAAACAACGAACACGAATGAAAGTATTTTATTGAACCTTACTCATCAATGATGAATGACAAAATCGCAGGCCCAATTGCGAGTGCAGGAATTGAACCCTGCAAAGTTCAAAAAACAACTCCAAATACTGGTGCAGGACCTTGAAAACTCGAAGAAAACAAAATAAAGCATCAAGAAACAAACCAGTGAGAAAGCATGAACAGGTCCAAATGCAGGTGCAGGACCTCAACCCTACAAAATTGAACCAAAAAACAAAAAGCAGCAACCAACGAACCAGTGAACAAAGAGCAACCAGTGAACTAGTAAAGAATATATGTATCTTCAATGATGACTAAATTTCATTCCAATCATAGAATAAATATGAAACATATGATGACCATGCGAGTGGAAATACTTAAACATTCTTACTTTCAAATTGTAAACAAGAAACAACAAAGAACGAATACAAATGAAACTATGGTATTGAAACATACTCGTCAATGATTAACGACAGAATCATAGGTCCAATTGTGGGTGCATGACTTCAACCTTGAAAAGTGAAAAAACAACTCAAATTGTGGGTGCAAGACCCAAACCTTGCAAAGTTGAAGAAAACAAAAGCAAGCAGCAAGCACCAATAGGTCCAACTGTAGGTGCAGGACCTCAACCTTGCAAATTTGAACCAAACAACAACAACAAGTAGCAACCGACAAACCAACAAAAAAGAAACAACTAGTGAACCAGTAAACAATATATGTATCTTCCATGATGACTAAATTTCATTCCAAGCATAGAAGAAGCATGAAACATATGATGGCTATGCGAGTGGCGATGGACAACAATATTGTCCAAATTCACTACAACATTGTATGGATAAATTCGAGGAAAAATGTAACGTGACATGCCTTTTTAGGTAAACATTTAAGGCTATTAGACTTGTTTAAGGGCCTCACGCTATGTAAATATTTAAGTTTCCAGACCTATTCAAGTACCTCAAAAAGAGTGTCAATGCTCAAAACTTTCGGTATGTAAACATTTCAATAAAAATAGAAATAACAAAAACATTAAAAAAGAGCGTTGATGCTCAAAACTTTCGGTATGTAAACATTTCAATAAAAATCAAAAAATAAAAAAAAAAGTATAGATTCTCAAAACTTTGGATATCTAAACATTTAAAACATTTGGAATAGCGAAGCTGGCAATAAGACTTTGAATCCAATGAGATGATGACATATAAGGTTTTTTTTATTATATAAAAAATAATGTTTTTAGTTCTCTAGCTCAAACAATATAGATGATGTGAAAATTTATAGTCAAAGGACATATTAATATGAATTCAACTAATTATCGATTGCTATAGTCCCTCTACGCCTTCGGTAGGTTCTAATAACAATTAACTTTTAACTTTTATTTCATTGCGCGTCTCCCAAAATTTCACATCTAACCTGCAATTTATTCTTTTATTTTCATTATTAAAAATACAACTAATTCGCACATCTAACGTGCAATTTATTATTTTATTTTTATTATTAAAAATAAAAATAATTCACCAAGGCTATGATTTTTGTATCCACGTAAATTTAGAGATAGACACAAACATTATCTAATGTTACAGTTGGGAATTCCAATTGGCCATGTTTCGGGATTAGAAATAGTTTTAACATATAAGTTTGAAAGAAAAAATACACAGAAATGTCGTGAAAAGAAGTATTGGGATTTTCTATTGTAAGATTTTATGCGATATTCATGAGACGGTACATATTAGCATATTTTTACCACGAAGTCGATGGTTATTGACAATTATTTTGTAAAAAGTAAAATTATGGCAAAGTCTTTAAGGTCAACAACATCCATTTTGATAAAATGGGCAGCTTCATGAACATGGAGGCAACCTATGCTTAGCTGACACAATAACCAACACACTGCAATTAATGTGGAAGAATTTTGTTCTTCTACCTCAATATCTAGAACACTTTGAAGTACATGTATCAGTAAAATAAAAGAAAGAAAATGTTTTTAACATCCACGAGGCTAACAATAGCCTATGGGACAGACCACCTCACACACTGATTTCTGTAGTTCATCCCTTTTCCTGTTCAACTTGATGATGAGCTCCCCCAATTTCTCCATTGTGCCCTCGCTGAATAAGTTATTCCAAGAGCTAGTTGTCAATATACTTATATAGTTGTCCCTACTGTCTTTGAAGGCTTCACACTCTAAAATGAAATGTTTTTATGTTTCCACTTTTCCGAAGGTGTAGAACACACACACCCTTTCTTCCCAAGCATCTTTTGGTCTTTTCCAACGTCCAGTTTCACAATGGAGTTGATGGGAATTGATTCTTAATTGGGAAATAAGAATTTTGGCTCTTCAAGATATATTGGCCCCTATGTATGCTTTTTGATGATGATTGTATGTGGGGTTAAACTCTTCAATATAATACTCTTTCTTTCTCCCGACCCCTTTATCCCAAGTTCGCTTGTGGAACCTATCAATAACAAAAGCATTTATCTCTTTATTGTTCATAGGGCACATGTTCAAGTGGATATCCCACTTATTAAGCCATTTAATATTTTGTCGCATCCATGTATCCTTTATTTTTCATAATATGTCATTGAAGATGACCTTAGGCCACCTACTGTCTTCCATTTTCTCATTTGTTTTTAGATATCTTATGACACACACCATAACAATTGCTTCCATAGGAGAAACCCCCATTTCACTTAGCATGATATCATAAGGGATTGAACTTTAATTTTAAAATTGTTTGTAATCACGTGTTTTTGAATCTTCTCAATTTGCTTCCACTGTAAGTTAGATGTGTTGCTGGCCCACACTTCACAACCATATAGAACCACCAGGATCACTAAAATCCCATAGAAAGTGTGCATATTCTTCCAATGTCATAGCTTTTCTTCTCTGCATTTATTTTGAAATGCATAGAACGCTTTCCAACCTCCCAGAGTTCTTTTCTTTCTGCAACCTTCCCAACTTAGATTTTTGTTGAAGTCAATTCCGAGGTATTTGTAACTTGCCACTTCTTCAAGAGTGGTTCCTTCAAAGTAGAACTTATTTTTCTTATGTTTTCTTTTGCTAGAAAAAATTACCACTTTCATCTTGCTAGTATTGACTTGCATCCCCATTGTACTACAAAAGTGCTCAAGGGAAATTAAGTGTTCTTGCAACCCAAGAGAAGATTTACCAATCATAATAAGGTCATATTCATAAAAAAGAAGCCTTATCACAAAATCACCCAAAATTGAACCATCACCCTCTTGTAAGTTGAACCACTCTTCAAGTTTGTCTATATATAAAACAAAAAGGGTAGGGGATAATGGGAACCCTTTCTTGACCCTGATATCGCTCCTAAAACTTTCGGAGATACCCGCCGAAGTTATTATTTTGACTTTAAGCTCCTCATATAGCCTATGGATGACTACTATAAGATGTATAGGAACCCCAAGTTCCTCCATTCTATGCCAAATCTTATCTCTAGGGACCATGTCAAAAACCTTTTTGAAATCGACAAAGCAACAAAAGGCTTCCTCTTTTTTCTCCAACACTTTTTCAATGATGTGCCTTAGAGTTATACCGTGATCAATAATTGAGTATTAGGTCTAAAACATGATTTCCCTTTAGCATGCTTATCCCCTTCTTCTGTCCACTTGTTGATTCTATTTTCTAGCATACTTCCAAATAACTTTGCAAACAAGGGGTCTATCATTATGGTCCTATAGTTGGAGGGATTGCTGACATCCCCACTCTTGAAAAGTAGTATTGTTAGGCTCATTGTCCAATCTGTAGGGAATCCCTATTGAATGATGTTTTTGAAAATTTTCATAATGTGAGTTGCAATAGTTTTTGAAGCCCACTTTAGATATTCTGCTTGGAGTTCATCTAAATCTTTTGTTTTTCCAACACCCAACTTTTTGATACCCACCTCAATTTCTTGCACGATGAAGAGCTTAGTAGTAGTGTTGACCAAGGGAGGGGGGTCCACCTTAGGATATTTCTCATAAAGCTTCTTTGCATACTCGAACCATTGGTAGGATGTGATATTATTTTCAGTTTGTTTCTTTCTCATTTGAAGTTCCTTCCAAAATAACTTGGGGTTATTTTTCCCCAAGAAGATTAGTTCCTCCCTCCTTGATATCATGAAATCATATATTTTTTTCTTACAATATTCTTGTAAGATTTTATGTTTATTTCTTTCTGGCTTGACTCTTTCAAAGTTTTCCTTGTTGTTTTGCATTCCTCATCAAACCAAACATTAACCGGAAAGCAGTTTGTTTCAGATTTCCTAATTTTTTCTCTTTTGCATTCTATAAGTGCGCTTTGGATTAAATTTGTTAGATCATGGCTATGAAGGCCCTAGGATGGAATTTTCTCTTTGTTAAACAATCTCTTTAGTGTTATCTTGAAGGTGTTATAGTTTTTTGAGTCAATGAAATTCTTCCCTTTGAAGGAGGTTGATGAATGTGTTGATTTTTGGTCCCATGTTATTATTGTTAAGCCCAAGTTAGACTTAAATAGATCGGTTTATGATTATATTTCAACTCCTGCAATTGTTCACCAATCAAAAATTCCTCCATTTTCTCACACAATCCATGTGAGAAAATTGCATAATATACTACACTTGCTCCATTATAGGTATTGCATGTGAAATTTCCAGAATTCGCCCATCTAGCCAACCCATTACAAAAGACAAAGTCAAATTCCCCACATAAAGTAAGCAATTGTTCCCCAAAAATGTTGCATCTTTTGTTGTCCTCTGAAACTCTTGTCCACTAATGATTTATTTCTTTTGTAATCCAAATGGGGTTGCAATCTTCCTTAAAACGAAGAATACTATCTTTTTCACATGCTATCCTAGCCTTGAAATCACCCATTATAAGGACTTCACTTAGTTGAGAGTGTGATGCAATATCATTTTTTAAGGCTGCAAAGGGATCTTTGTGGTCATGTCCCCTACTTTTGCAAGTTTTTGAAACTTGTGGGGAAAAATAACATGTTGCAATCCTGATGATGTTACCATTTTCTGATATTTTAAACCAAATGAATTATTTATTTGAGTCTTCTCTTTCTAACTGAATGAGACGACCTTTTTTTTTCTTCACTAAGACCATGATACCCCCTATGTCCTTTACCATTCTTAGTTTCTTTGTTCCACACTGCCTTCTTCACATACTCTTCAAACATAGGTGTCTTGCACCCTTCATGCTCATGTGTTTCTAATAGACAAATTATTTCTCTATCTTCCACGATAGATCCTAACCCAGGTCCCCGCCTCCAAGGATAACCTCTACAATTCCAACAAACTAATATTAAGGAAACCTGGGAATAATTTGATTGCTATTTGTTTTGGTCTACAAAACTCAAAGTTGAGTCTTCACACCTATTTGTCCATACTAGCCTTGTTGCATATTTTCCTGCTAATGAATTTGTTGTCTCTTATTGGCTACCAACTTGTTGTCATGTTTTATAATGAGGACCGAAAAAGGAAATAACAACTTTTCCTTTGAACATCCATGCCCTTTTTCCCTAATCCCTTGCTTCCCTAACCTTTGACAACTCTTCCCTTCTGTCCTCTTGGTGTCTAATAGTTAAATCTTCATCTAGAAAAAAGCGAGAGCCTCTCAAGAGTTTCTTCTTGCCTAGGAGAATTTGCTTTTCACGTATGCTTTACATGATGACTTTTATGGGCCTATCTCTTTCTCCACTAGGCTTACCCACCCTCCATGCTTGGAAAATATGGCCTCGCCAAAGCAACTTGTCCTTCAAACATTCACTTGCAAGATCGAGAGTACACTCTTTTTTTCCATACTCTCTCACACCTTTGATAATTATGTTTGTTGCTCTACCTTGTCTTTACTTGTTTTCTCTACCTTGCATGTCCTCCCCCTAGTTGTGTGTTTATTTTTCCATATGAGCATAATTGCTAATGACTTGTGCCCAATTTTTGGAATTTTTTGTAAAATCTCTTTTCTCTTCATCCCTTGCTTTCACTCCATGGGTGTATGTTTGTTCACTTGTTTTCCCTTCATCTTTGGGTGTTTTAGAGTTCATCACCTCTCTAATTTCCACAGCAAAATATTCCCTAATTTTCCTGACATCCTTCAAGTCTTTCCATTCAGCCTTTCCTTCCAAAAGGACTTATTGCAACAATTTCACTTGATCTATTAAAATTTTATTGTTTTCTGCTAAGTCCCTATTTTCTACCGTCAATAGTTGGATTTGAAGGTCTCTCTCATGCCCTTTGACTTCCAAAACCTCTAATCTCCTCTTTTCATTTAGTAACTCTTACACATACAAGTTAGGTGACCATGTGAGAGGTGTGGATGTGGGACTGTACAATGCATAATCATTGTTGTCTTTAGTCATGTTGTTGTTACATATTTGCAAAACATGTTTGTTTGAAAGTTTATTACATAGGGCCATTTTTTACTTGTTTGTTCCCATTTTAGACTAGCAGCTCTACGTTTTAAAATACCCCGAAACTGTTTGTCATTGACCCGAACCCACTTCCCTGCTTTGCTTGAAGAGGCAATTTTCGCTTGACCTAAATGGTTTGTTTCACCCAAGATGGGTACCTCTTGTCCATTTTTTATGTGTGTTGAATGTATTTCATTGCCATAGGGGACAAGAAGAAAAAAACTAGAATAAGGAATAGGAAATTACCTTCCTATCTATTGGAGACAAAGGACTGGAAATTTGGCAGCCCACCTAAACCTCTTGCAACCGCAGCTTATGTGGCCCACCTCACCTCTGCGGGTGCATTCATAGTTCCACTCCCGACCAGGAGGGCCCACCACACCTCCACGAGTGCACTCACAACTCCACTCCCGATGTTGTTCCTGTTCGGGCTCTTAAAAAGAAGATTCATATTCTTCGTTGGGAAGCAGACCACTCACCAATAAACTTGCCCACTGGGAACAATGCCACTTTCAGATGTGAAAGCCAAGGAAACTCTTCTCTAATGGTAAGAAGGTCCTTAGAATTCAGTGTGGTGACTAAGAAGGAAATATTGCTTCTATTATTATTCTGCTAGTTAATTATAGCAACATGGAATCTCTGAGTTAATAAAGTGGGTATTCCATTGCTTGCATTGCATTCCCCGGTTCCTAAGAAACTAGGATTGGATTGGCCTTCAAAGTGAAGTTGGCTACTTTTGTTTGATGTGTTCTTGGAGAGGTAGAAATCTCGCTAATACCATGTATATCACTATTTGGAGTGTAGAAGTAAGAATAAGAATATGCAAATTCCATGTGTAACAACCATGTTTCCTCCAGGCAATAATTAAACTTTGAAAAGTAGTTGTTATTTGAATTTTCTAGTTACACAATGACTCTGAAAGACTTCGCTGGAAAGAAAAATTAATAAACCAAATAAAAAAAAATGCAGAGTATAGCGAAAGACAAAAGACTTTGGTAGAAAAAGGAGGAAGAAGCTTCATATATTCATAAAAGCTATGTTGACCTACATTAAAAACGATCAGGATTATTACGGGTGGTTATTTTTAGTCTGTGCCTTCAGCTAGGGAGTCTAGTTTTTTTTTTACAAGTCAACAACCTATTAATTGGTGCCTTTTGATATATTACTTAGTACATTTGGTTGTCATTTAAAAATATTTCCCATTGTTTTGAACAAAATATTTGTTATTTTAATTATTTTGAAAAAATAAATATTTTTTAATATTTTATAATTTCATAGTTTTTAATGGTAAATGACATAGGGTTGTTGCAGTTATTTTGAGTCCTTATTTTCATGCTTGTTTCATTATACTAGAGTTCTTGACACCCTTGTCTATTGCTCTGGTTGTTATTTTACCTTTTCCCTTGCTTCTGAAGGCTCCATTAAGCTCAAACCTGTTGTTCAGAAACACTTGCATGACTAAGTGGTTGGAAATCATATTTTATTTCCATATGAAGAATCTCTTGGTGACTTGCTAAAAACGATCCAAGAAGAATTTTCCATTCAATAATGGTCTGAATGACACTTGCTCTCATTTCTCTCTTTTATTTCATGCATCCATTATTTGAAAGCTTGTGGGGAATTGTTGTGTGCGTCGTCATCACAGTGGTGTTGGTATTTGAGTTCACAGTAGGTAAAAGACTATTTTTGAACTCTTTGTATATATGCTTCATCCATACGTCCATGCAAAACAATATTGTATATAGTCTTGTGAACATATAGTATGCCTGCCTCTACCCAGCCTTCCCGAGCACAGGGTAATGTCCCATCATCCTTATCCCTTGGGTGGGTAGGGTGATTTTAGGTGTGGAAATTTGTAATTTATTTCTACCCTAAGTGGCATGACTACCTACTAATATATAAGGAACCATAACCTACCTATGTCCTTTAAACTACTCACCCTAGAACCTCACCCTGATATTGTTAGCCTGAACCTAACTAGGATATCACCAAAGTGAAGTTGGCACCATAGCCTCTACATCCTCTAATTCAAAACTTGTCAAAACCGAAAGTGATTTACAAGACCGCCTGGGTCCAAGAAAGCCTATTAATTTATGAAAGAGGGCCTTGAACATCATGAAGGAAGGCCCACACCAGTCCTTATCTTCTTGGCCTCATATTCCCCTCCGACTTTACAAATGAGGGAGACTTATGTCACCTCCGATATATTTGTATAATTAAATTGGCTCCTCTTCCATCTGGTCAGGAACTAATTGTACAAGGGGATACTTTCTTTCTAGCCCGCATCTCTTGATTCTAGTATAGGGGTTTATGTTCAATACGCCAACCTAAGGAGAAGACTGATTCGTAAAAAGCATCAGAAAGGCTCTATTTTATCTAATATAATGCATGAGAACATCAAGTGGGGTATTGATATATCTTACCAACATCAAAAAGAGGGGTTTCTTGATTATCCTATTAGCACCAACAAATATAACACTCCCTAGGGAAGAGGACCCCATAAGCACCAAAGACCGCACTACCTAAATAATGTTAGAATAAAGTGAAAGATTCATTCCTCTCCTTAAGATTCGAGTGTATATAGACTCTGTGTATGCAAAACAATATTGTATATATTTGATGCATAAGCATCGTTCCACCTCAAAAATGCACCAACTTTCTATCACATCAACGCGTATTCAAGGAGGGGAGAGGTGCCAACCCTCTCATTTTCCCCTCAATTTTATAATTTAAATGTAATTAAAATAAATTAAATGTTGTAAGGCATGAAGAGCCGAGTTGATTGCCTTTGTACATGTAGTAGTTAGAGTCTCTTTTAATGGCTGACAATAGGCTGATCTAGATCTGATTTGGACTAGATTTTTCATTCAATCTAATTTGCCTCAATATATAAGCGTTTTGATGGTGATTAGACACCACTATAGTAGTTGGAGGGAAAGGCCATCAAGCCCCTCTTGTATAAAGCATTTTAATGTATGCCTAGTAGAGGTTTTTGAGAGTTGTTGAGATGTTGAAGGTGGATTTTAAATCATTGTAAGACAAGGAGAGAGTCGAGACTCAGTTGTAGTCCGATCCTACACACATTGTAAACACACATTCATATTAATACAAAGAGAAATTCTCCTGCATGATATTTTGTGTGTTTATTTGTTTAATGAATGTTGTCAATATGTGTGTTCATTTATGATGTATATGCATGTGTTATATTTCATCTGCAGGGATAGACAAAATTATTTGTCTGTGAGTTTGTTGGATTATTTATGGGTTCTTTAGGCTGTGGAAGGAGTGCACAAGAGGGTATTGGAACCTCTTTAGCCAACGCAAGGAGTGTGCATATGAACTCTTTCGAGTCAAAGAATAATGTTCCAGAAGGACACAAAAGAGAAATCACGACTCAAGTGGAGCCTCAAGGTTACTAAACACCTTGAAGGACAAACTGTGAAAAGGAAGCGCAGAAACAAGAATTACTGAAGATTCTGTAAAGCTCTACCAGGTGGGAATTGAGAGAGTGAAAGGAGTGCAGAAGAGAACTCTTCTTCAATATCTATGAGAGAATTGTCAGAGGAAGACACCATAGAGTTATTGGATACTCTGTGAAGCTCTGCCAGGAGGGCACTAAGCAGGTGAAAGTGTGCACAGGTGAAATTTGTTCTGAGTTCAAAGAAGATAAGTGTTAGGAAGGAAACCCATAGTTACTGAACACTCTGGAAATATGTCAGAGGAGAGTTACTTCAGATTTGTTGAACACTATGAAGGAAAGGCTTAGCAAGGAGTGTTTTGCGCAAGGGAAAAGAGTGCACTAGACAAACACATTCTGAAGTGTTCGAGAAAGTTGAAGGAAACAGAGTTGTTGAACACTCTATAGGAGATATATGCAAGTGTGCATTGATCGGATATAGGAGATGAATTAGTGAACCTGAAGGATTTCAGGAAGTGGGAGGAAGACTTGTGTAAGGAGTGAACCAGGCCAACACTTAGACAAAGTTTTGAAAGTATGAAGTCGTCTAAAGGCTCAGTTGAGTGCAAGGAGTGTGCGAGAACTTTTAATTCAAGTTTTGGGAGAAAGGTTTCCAAGAGGGCACACCATAAGTTTAAGACTCGGAGGATATTTGAGTGAAAGTTTTCATAGAGAGAGAAAGGAGTGCGTGAACAAATTCTAAGAATTCAGGACTCAAGGAATGAAGTTGTGCAAGGAATGCACAAGGCCAACACCCCGCTAAAGTGTTGGTGGAGGCTCTGGAGGAAAATACCATGAAATAGCTAGGAGGGTGCGAGAACTTGTCGAAGGGACAAATGGTACAGACCCTTAGAAAAGTTGATCAAGTTAAAATCTCAAGAGAGTTAGTTTTTTCATGCATAGAAAGGCCTATGCAAGGGGTGTAGAAGGTAGAGACTATTTGAGTCCTAAACTATGGGAGAAGGGAAAGCGTGCACTCACACTTCATCGAAGTGCTGAACAAAATATCAGAAGTGATAGTGCAAGTGTGCACAAAGACTTTGCAAGGAATGTGGAGGCTAAGGGACCTTTATATCCTCGAGTTTGTGTAGACAATGCAAAGAGTGTGCGCAGGTGAACTTATTCCAAGTTCAATATTAGGAGGAAGACCTATGCAAGGCATGCACTGGGCCAACACTTATATCAGTGTTGAAAAGGTATGAGTATTTTTAGACAAGAAAGAACAAGGAGCATGACAGAGGTAAAGTATTCCAACTTTACAAAATATCAAGAGGAAGAGCACAAGTCGAGACCCAATAGTCGGGCTCGAAGGAGAAATTTCAAAGGTAGCAACCCTTGACACTTCCAAATTTTCCCAATTCGGGAGAAAGACAAAGCTCAATAGAGAGAAGCTACAATAGTTGTCAGATCAACTGCAGAGGAGAAGACCTGGTTCATCAAATACATTTCAACATCAAGGAGGATAAGGACAGATCCCACTCGTTGGATTGGGGTGCGTGGATCGACAGCCGTCGGATCTAGGTAAGGTGCATGGAACTTAATTCCCTTTGAAAGTGCATAAGAGAGAGGACTTGTGAAGTCTTGAAGTCTCGAAGCCAATCGGGACCGTCCATCATCCAGACAAACATGTGGTGACATATGGTAAACTTTGGAGGGAGCCACTCTAAAGGATTTGAGGTGTTGTGATTTGAAAAATCACAAATCCTGAAACAATATAGAAGATCTTAGTCATCTGTCAGTCGGAGACACATGGCAAAGGACTCCTCACTCTGTAGGTTGTACACTCTGGAGGGTAGCAGAGAAGTGAGGAGCCAAAAAAAACTCTCGAAGGGAGAAGTGCGGAGCTGATCTGAACCGTCGAATCGG
The DNA here is from genome assembly GCA_009831015.1 of Picea engelmannii. NCBI lineage: Eukaryota > Viridiplantae > Streptophyta > Pinopsida > Pinales > Pinaceae > Picea > Picea engelmannii. The sequence continues at coordinate 99,328 of ML787366.1, forward strand.
GAGGACAAGTGTCACTAGATTAGGGAGTTTGTGAGAAAGAGATCTATAAGATCTCTGTGGAGCAGAGGCAATATTCATGAATTTGTGAAGGCCGAAGAAATCCAGACCGTGGTATCTGGAAGGGGCACATGGTAGAGATCCACAGACTTCAGAGGAAGATTCCTTCGGAGAAGAGCGAGGGTGGAGTAGGAAGAACCCCAAAAGCATGAAGTTGTGAGGTCATCATAGCCGTCCATGAAGGAGGACACATGGAAGACTATCTTCTAGTCCAAAGACTTAGAACTACGAAGCTTTTGTGGAGAGGTGGTTCAAAATTAACTGAAGCGTCAAAGCCTAAAGTTACTGTGGGACGTTGATCCCAAAGAAGAGCATGGATTGTTGATTTGTGAGGGGAAGCTTGGAGGACAGAGGTTCACTACGATGGAAATCCATTTCGGAGGATTTGTAGAGTGTGCATGCAGATTCGGCCGAAGCTTGAATTCTGAAGAAAGAGGTTGAGTTGTCTATATCGGTGAGGAACAAGGAACATTGATCTTGTTTCTATGGTTTCATAGGATTACGACTCTGAAATAATTGGCTACAGAGTGAAGTGAGAAGCGTCATACTGCAAAGCTCCAAAGAACCCTCGAATAAGTGCTTGGTCATAGTCTAAGGTCATATGAAGAAAGAGGGTCCTAGTGCAAGGAGCTAGCACCTATTATTTCAAATCGGGAATAGGGGCTTAGCAAGAACCTGCAAGTTTCATAGAACATGTGCCTTAGGAGAAAAAGGGGCCTATGTAGAATTGATTTGGGGGCTAGCAGGGTCCCAAAGAGCTGATCCAGCTCAGATATTTGAAGATCCTAGACTGACAGGTCACGCAACCCCTAGGAGAGGAGGGGGGTTGCATCAAGTGGTATCAGATCCTAGGAAAAGGTTTTGTCTAATACCATCAAGTGGTAACAGAGATTGATTTTTCTTGCAGACAGTAGGCAAAGGGAAGAGGATATAGTCTGATAATATCAAATGGTATCAGAATCTTAATTTTGCCTGTAGACAAAAAGTGAAGGATAATATAGGATGTTGATGCTCTGTGGAGTGATTTTCTACAACAGTGCAATAGTGAGTAGACAACCAGGTGGGTTGTAGGAGAAGATGGAGACACTCTCAGTTGTAGAGTGTGTAGAAATTTTAATACAAATTATGTATTTCCTGGATTCTCCTGATCTGGCAATTATATGCCATTGTTAAATACATAATCACTTCTACTAATATTCTTGCAGAATTTAAAACACAATCGCCAATTGCAATATCAAGAAGAAATATCAATCACACATAACACATTTTTTTACCGAGAAAGCATAAAGCTAAAAACCCCACTATCATATATTATGTATATATCATACAAAAATTGGCAAATTCATGTTCCAATTTACTCCTTCTAGATATCCTGCCTCCTCTGCGCAATATCTACTAATAGAAATCCCTACAATGAATGAATCCCTATTTCCTAGGCTGCGCATTCCTCATGGGCACATCCAATCTATGTGTGGTTGGATGAGTGCACTCACTAATGTCACAACTGATAGTCAAACTATCCCTTTCACATGTTATCTCAATTGGGTCTCCACTGGATCTGACATGCATGTAGTTAACAGTGGTAAATCTTCAGTTGGATGTGAGATCACTGATTATGAATTAATTAATAATTAATTCACTGATCTCTCACTAGTTGTAAGTTTAGTTACAACTAGTACAACTGAGCTTAACTCACTTAATTGAGTTAAACTACTTCACAACTCACATAACTACACATCCAATTCTGTTACAAATTCAAATCACTTAGTTACAACTAATTCGACTTGCATGTCCCACCAATCAACCTTTGAACTCGAATTTCCTATAGCTAACTGATTTTCCACTTCAGTTAACTATTTCCAAGTGCTCATTGAGAATAGATGAATATTTATTGTCCAAGTATTATTAAGGAATAATAATAGTCGACATACATCTATAAATAGAATTTTCTCACCATCTATAAATAGACATCATCTATAAATAGAATTTTCTCACCATCTATAAATAGAAATCATCTATAAATAGAATTTACTCATCATCTAAAAATAGACTTCCACCTAAAAATAGACTAAGGCTCCATCCTAGTGTAGGTTCATAATTTTCACTAGCATCAAGTTCTTGTTGAATCTCAACACTCCCTCTCAACAAGAAAGGGATTATCCTTCACCCCAATCCTATCTCTATGGTATTCAAATTTTCTCTTGGTGAGTGCCTTCATCAGAATGTCTGCATCCTAATCTTCCATAGGAATGTTCTGAAGCAACATGATCTTTGGTTGCACACAATCTCTGATATGATGATAATGGATATCTATATTCTTAGATCTATCATGAAACACATGATTAATCGAGATTTTAAGGCAACTCTGATCATCACAATGAATCATTGTCGGATCTAAATGAGAACCAAACAAACCAACCAAGATCTTTCTCATTCAGATATCCTAACATCCATCTTGACTCGCTACCATGTATTCCGCTTCTGCTGAACTGAGTGCCATAGATCTCTATTTCCTGTTGTACTAAGAAACAACTGTAGATCTGATACTAAAGATCCCCCCTGATGTACTCTTTCTGTCAGTTGGGTTGCCCGCCCAATATGTATCCATGAAACCATGCAACTTCATGTCATCTATCTATCTGTACCATAATCCATACTCAGATGTTCCCCTCAGGTATCTCAGGACATGCTTACCCACCTTCCAAAATATATTGGTAGGCTTAGCCATCGCTTGACTCAGCTAGTTAACCGCATAGAAAATGTCTAGTCTCATGTTCATTAGATACATTAGCGAACCCACTAACTGTCGATAGACAGTAGCATCCACTACCTCTCCAGAAGTAGCATCCTCTTTCTTCCAGTTTCTTGGAAGAGGCGTATCCATGGGTTTGTATCCCTTTATGTGAAACTTACCTAGTATCACCCTTGCATACTTCCCTTGAGACACAAAAATTTCACCATCTCGCTACTATATTTCCAATCCAAGGAAATAATGAAGAAGGCCCATATCCTTCATCTCGAACTCCTCTGCAAGGTCCTCCTTGCATGAGTGTATCAGCTGCTCATCACCAGTCAGTATTAAATCATCAACATAAAGAACAATGATTAAAATCTTACCCTCCACCACAAGTTGGTATAGGTTTGCATCCACTTCACTTTTGGTGAAGCCCAGTTTGGTGAAATAGCTTCCTATTTGAGTGTACCAAGCAATGGGTGTTTTCTTCAACCCATACAATGCTCTTTTGAGTCAGCACACATGCAAATCATTGTTGAAGATCTCAAATACTTCAAGATGCTCTATGTACACTTCTTCATCAATTATCCCATTGAGAAACATAGTATTTACATCCATCTAATGAATGTGACATCCCATCTGCGTTGAGAGTGAAAAGATGGATCTTATGGAAGAGTACCTCACGACAGGTGCAAAGGTATCATCATAATATATCCCCTCGATCTGTGTGAAGCCCTGGGTCACAAATCTGTCCTTTTATTTCTCAACATGCCCATCAGTAGCTTGCTTTACCTTGTAAATCCATATCGAACCTACCACTGATTTGTCGACCGGTCTTGGGACAATTTCCCATGCACTATTTTTGACAATGGATTCATACTCCTCCACCATTGAATCAACCCAAGTGGGATCCTGCATTGCTTCCTGAAAGGAATATGGTTTAGTAACAATATTGTTTCTCATGAGAGCCATGTATCTAGTAAATCGATCAGGATACTGTCTCTGCCTGCGCTGTGAAGTAGGGCCTCCTACATTCTGTGCAACATCTAGTCTCAATCTATCAGCTTTCATGGTGTGCTTTCTACCATTTCTGATGGATGGCTCTGCATGAGTGGCTTCCTCCACTCCATGAACCTACTCATGTGGTTGATCGACATATTGAGACTCATCTATGGGAACCATCAGTTCCTCCTCTGCATGCAAGTCTAGCTCCCTCTCAAGCGACAACTGCATGGCTTTCCCCTCATTGAATTTTATATCCCGTTGCATAACAGTCATCTTACTGTTAGGAAAATACACACGATAATTATTTCATGTTTCTATGTAACCCACAAATATCCCAACTTCAGCAGTCGGCTCCAGCTTCTTCCTGGCGTTCTTGGTCACATGCACATAAACAAATGAGCCAAAAATATTAAAATGAGAAACATCGGGTTTCTTACCAGTGAAAGATTCTTCAGGTGTACTCATGCCAAGTACTCTATGAGGACAATGGTTTTTCACATAAACCGCAGTGTTGCATGCTTTCGACCACATATTCATTGGTAGGCCATGATCATGCAACATCTCTCATGCTGCACCAACAATCATTTTGTTCTTCCTCTCTATGACCTAATGTTGTTGTGGGTTATGAGGCGCTATGAGTTCTCTTTGAATTCCTTTTTTGCTGCAGAAGTATTTGAATTCATTAAAGATGTATTCTCCACCATTATTTCTCCTTAGAGCCTTGAAGTTCTTCCCCAACTCTTTCTCCACCAATGCTTTAAACTCACATAAATTTGAGAATGTTTGATCCTTCTTCTGCATGAAGAAGATCCAACATTTACGAGAAAAGTCATCAACAAAAATAACATAATACTTATGTTTTTCTATTGAAGCAACCGAGAATGGTCCACACATGTCTGTGTGAATTCTCTCCAGGATCACCGAAGCATGGTTCTCCTTTTCATGAAAGGTGGAATTTACATACTTCCCCATGGTGCAACCCTTGCATTGATCTAACTGAGAAAGTGTTCCCATTGGAAGTCCAATAGATATTTGTTGCATGATTTTCAAGGCTCCATGATGAAGATGGCACAATTGCCTGTGCCATAATTCGCCCTCATCTTGGCTCACCACTTTTTCTACCTTTCCCATCATGGCAGCGCAACCATCTACCTCCAGCTTGTAGATATTATTAACTTGAATCCCTATCTTCTTGACTTGACCCATTGTTTTATGTCGCAGGAAATCTTTTTCATCATTGAAAACAACGTCATAGCCTCTGTCCTCCAACATTGTGACTGAGACCCAATTTTTCTTCAAATCTAGAAAATGCATAACATCTTTGAATTGAAATGGTTTACCTGACTCCCTCTGAAAGGTAATGGTACCAATTCCAGTTGCACTATATCGTCCATCATCGCCCATCTCAATATGGATTTTGAGATCTTTCTCCTCCAAGTCACTAAAAATCCCCTTATCTCTGGTCATGTGGAAGGAAGCATTTCTATCCAAATACCACACTGATCCCAATTCACTTGACGCCATGCATGCGATCAAGAAGAAGTCAAGTTCAAATTACGAGGCAAGGGCCTCACTAGCTGCAACTCCAATAGCCTTCTTGTTCTTCTTCTTCTGCGGACCATTAGTAGCGAGATGCCCATGTTCATGACAATGAAAACACTTCACTTTGGACAAATCCAGCTTCTTGCCTTTAGAATCGGATTTTGAATGGAATTTATTCCCCTTCCCTTTCCTTGCCTTGGCAGCCAAAGCACAATCCTCTTCATCATCATGCTTTGATGAAGAGACATCTCTAGTTTTCTGTCTGAACTCCTCTTGCAATAGATCCGACCATAGTCATTCCCAATCTGGAAATTTTTCCCTTCCATTGACAGAGTATTGATAACTGTGCCAACTCTTGGGAAGTCCTAGGAGAGACAATCTCACCAAATCATCATCAACAACTGTTAATCCCACACTCCCTAACTCATCCCGACATTGCACAAACTTCGTGAGATATTTTGAAATGGAGTCGCCCTTCTCCATCTTGATCTTCCTGAGTTTATCTTTGAGCACCAATTTCCTATGGTCATTGTTATTTTCGAATAGATCCATCAAAGTATTCCACATTGCATATGGTGTGAATTTCCCATGGAGGCTTGAGACAATGTGATCTCGTACTCCCTCCAACAGGATCCTCCTAGCCTTTTCCACTTTCTTTTTCCATGCATCAAGATTTGCAGTGTCTGCAACATCTGGCTTAGGAACATCTTTGTCAATGAATTCCTTCGAGCCATTATCTTCAAGTACTACCTCCATCCTGTCCTTCCAAGAAATGTAGTTCGAGCTGCCCTTGAGTGCATACTCTAACCTCAAGCCATTGAAATCCATTTTGATCTTGAATTAGTTGTAGCACCAAGAAAGTATTTCTACAAATTTGAATTCTATCCAATCACAAACTCAGCTTCTGCAATCTCCTGTTCTCTGATACCATGTAGAAATTTTAATACAAATTATGTGTTTCCTAGATTCTCATGATGTAACAATTATATGCCACTGTTAAATACAGAATCACTTCTACTAATATTCTTGCGGAATTTAAAAAATGATCGTCAATTCTAGTATCAAGAAGAAAGATCAATCACACATAACATAGATGTTTTACTGGGAAAGAAAAAAGATAAAAACCCCACTATCATATATTATGTATATATCATGGATCATGAAACAATCTCATACAAAACTCTAATCCAAGAGCTCACAGTACAATATACAATCGTCTCACACTATCATACAAAAATTGACAGATTCATGTGTCAATTTACTACTTCCAGACAGCCTGCCTCCTCTGTGCAATCCCTGCTAATGGAAATCCCTGCAATGAATGAATTCCTCTTTCCTAGGCTACACATTCCTCATGGGAACATCCAATGTGTGTGTGGTTGCATGAGTGCACTCACTAATGTCACAATTGATAGTCAAACTGTCCATTTCACCTGTTATCTCAACTGGATCTCCATTGGATCTGACATGCATGTAGTTAACAGTGGTAAACCTTCAGTTGCATGTAAGATCACTGATTGTGAATTAGTTAATAATTAATTCGTTGATCTCTCACAGTTGTAATTTCAGTTACAACTAGTACAACTGATCTTAACTCACTTAATTGAGTTAAACTACTTCACAACTCACATAACTACACATCCAACTCTGTTACAACTTCGAATCACTCAGATACAACTAATTCAACTTGCATTTCCCATTAGTCAACCTTTGAACTTGAATTTCCTATAGCTAACGGATTTTCCACTTCAGTTAACTATTTCCAAGTGCTCATTGAGAATAGACTAATATTTATTGTCCAACCATTATTAAGGGATAATAATAGTCGACATACATATATAATAGAATTCTCTCACCATCTATAAATGGACATCATCTATAAATAGAATTTTCTCATCATCTAAAAAATAGACTTCCACCTAAAAAATATCTTGAGGCTCCATCCTAGTGTAGGTGCATAATTTTCACTAAGATATTCTTGTTGAATCTCAACACTCTCTCTCAACAAGAAAGGGATTATCCTTCACCCCGATCGTGTCTCTATGGTATTCGAACTTTCTCCTGGTGAGTGCCTTCATCAAAATGTCTGCATCCTGATCATCTGTAGGAATGTTCTGAAGAAACATGATCTTCTGTTGCACACAATCTTTGATATGATGATACTGGATATATGTATTCTTATATCTATCATGAAACATATGATTAATCGAGAGTTTAATGCAACTTGGATTATTACAATGAATCATTGTCGGATCTAAATGAGAACCAAACAAACCAACCAAGATCTTTCTTATCCAAATAGCCTCACATGCATCTTGACTTGCTACCATGTATTCCACTTCTGCTGAACTGAGTGCCACGGATCTCTACTTCCTGTTGTACCAAGAAAAATCTGTAGATCTGATACTAAATATCCCCCTTGATGTGTTTTTTTTGTCCATTGGGTTTCCCACCCAATATGCATCCATGAAGCCATGCAAATTCACCTCATCCGTGTCTGTACCATAAACCATACTCATATGTGCCCCTCGGGTATCTCAGAACATGCTTACTCTGTTAATGTTTTATGCTGATATTATAGTTCTTTGCATTTCATAAGATAAGAGCATAAAATAAACAAGATCACTGAGAAATACACATCCACAATAGACACAGCATTTATCCTGGGAAACCCTCTAGGGGAAGAAAACCCAG
>ML787366.1:113399-128320 GCA_009831015.1 Picea engelmannii
CAATGGGGATTAACCTAATAATAAAAATAATAATGATGACATGATTAATCCACAATGGGGATTTAATCCAATAACAAAATAATAAGAATGCTCTTCGCAGTTACATTATTTCAACATACTCGCCTTCCAAAAGATCTTGGTAGGCTTAACCATCGCTTGACTCGATTAGTTAACCACATAGAAAATGTTCGGTCTCGTGTTCACTAGATACATTAGCGAACCCACTAACTGTCGATAGATAGTAGCATCCACTACCACTACAGAAGTAACATCCTCTTTCTTCCATTTTCCTGGAAGCAGAATATCCATGGGTTTGGATCCCTCCATGTGAAACTTACCCAGTATCTCCCTTGCATACTTGCCTTGAGACACAAAAATTTCACCATCTCGCTACCATATTTCCAATCCAAGGAAATAATGAAGAAGGCCCATATGCTTCATCTCGAACTCCTTTGCAAGGTCCTCCTTGCATGAGTGTATCAGTTGCTCATAGCCAGTCAGTATTAAATCATCAACATAAAGAAAAATGATTAAAAGGTTACCCTCCACCACAATTTGGTATGGGTTTGCATCCTATTCAATTTTGGTGAAGCCCAGTCCATTGAAATAGATGTCTATCTGAGTGTACCAAGCACAGGGTGCTTGCTTCATCCCATACAACGCTCTTTTGAGTTGGCACACATGTGAATCATTGTTGAAGATCTCAAATCCTTCAGGTTGATCTATGTACACTTATTCCACAATGATACCATTAAGAAACATAGTTTTTACATCCATCTAATGAATGCGCCAGCCCATCTGCGCTTAGAGTGAAAAGATGGATCTTATGGAAGAGTACCTTGTGACAAGTGAAAAGGTATCATAATAATATATTCCCTCGATATGTGAGAAGCCCTAGGCCAAAAATATGGCCTTGTATTTCTCAACACTTCCATAAATATTTTTTTTTACCTTGTAGATCCATCTCAAACCTACCACTGATTTGTCGACCGGTCTTGGGACAATTTCCCATGCACTTTTTTTGACAATGGAGTCATACTCCTCCACCATTGCATCAACCCAAGTGGGATCCTACACTGCTTTATAAAAGGAATATGGTTTAGTTGCAATACATTTGCTCATGAGAGCCTTGTATCCAGTAAATCAATCAGGAGATTGTCTCTTTCTTTGCTATGAAGTAGGGGCTCCTACATTTTGTGCAACATCTAGTCTCAATCTATCAACTTACGTGGTGTGCTTTATGCCATTTCTGATAGATGGCTTTGCATGAGTGGCTACATCCACTCCATGAACCTACTCATGTAGCTGATCCACATCCTGAGACTCATCTTTGGGAACCAATAGTTCCTCCTCCGCATGCAACTCTAGCTCCCTCTCAAGCGACAACCACATGGATTTACCCTCATCAAATTTTATATCCTGTCACATAACAATCATATTACTGTTAGGAAAATACACATGATAATTATGGGGTGTTTCTGTGTACCCCACAAATATCCCAACTTTAGCATTCGACTCTAGCTTCTTCCTGGCTTTCTTGGTCACATGCACATAAACAACTGAGTCGAAAATCTTAAAATGAGAAACATCAAGTTTCTTACCAATGAAAGCTTCTTCAGGTGTACTCATGCCAAGTACTCTATGAGGACAATGGTTTTGCACATAAACCACAGTGCCGCATGCTTCTCCCCACAAATGCATTGGTAGGCCCTGATCATGCAACATCTCTCATGTTGCACCCACGATCGTTCTGTTCTTCCTTTCCCTGACCCCATTTTGATGTGGGTTATGAGGCGCTATGAGTTCTCTTTGAATTCCTTCTTTGTTACAAAAGTATTTGAATTCATTAGAGATGTATTCTCCACCATTATCGCTCCTCAAATCATTCACTTGCTTCCCTGACTCTTTATCCACCAATGCTTTAAACTCACAGAACTTTGACAATGTTTGATCCTTCTTCTGCACAAAGAAGATCCATCATTTACGATAAAATTCATCAACAAAAATAACATAATACTTATGTTTTGTTGTTGAATCAACCAAGAATGCTCCACATACATCTATGTGAATTCTCTCCAGGATCACCGAAGCATGGTTCTCCTTTTCATGAAAGGTGGACTTTACATACTTCCCCATGGTGCAACCCTTGCACTGATCTAATTGAGCAAGTGTTCCCATTGGAAGTCCAGAAGATATTTGCAGCATGATTTTCAAGGCTCCAATATGAAGATGGCCCAATCGCATGTGCCATAATTCACCCTCATCCCGGCTCACAACTTTTTCTACCTCGCCCATCATGGCAGTGCAACCATATACCTCCATCTTGTAGATATTATTAACTTGAATCCTTGTCTTCTTGACTTGACCCATTGTTTTATGTCATAGGAAGGATTTTCCATCTTTGAAAACAACATCTTAGCCTATGTCCTCCAACATTGCGATGGAGACCAAGTTTTTCTTCAGACCTGGAACATACATAACATCTTTCAATTGAAATGGTTTACCTGACTCCCTCTGAAAGGTAATGGTACCAAATCCAGTCGCACTATATCATCCATCGTCACCCATCTCAATATGCATTTTGAGATCTTTCTCCTCCAAGTCACTGAAAAATATCGTTATCTCTCGTCATGTGGAAGGAAGCGCCACTATCCAAATACCACACCAATCCCAATGCACTTGAATCCATGCATGAGATCAAGGAGAATTCAAGTTCAAATTGTGAGGTGAGGGCCTCACTAGTTGCAGCTCTAGCAGCCTTCTTCTTCTTCTTCTTCTGCGGACAGTTAGTAGCGAGATTCCCATGTTCATGACAATAAAAACAGTTCACTTTGGACAAATCCAGCTTCTTGCCTTTAGACTCAGATTTTGAATGGAATTTCTTCCCCTTCTCTTTCCTTGCCTTCATAGCCAAAGAACAATCCTCTTCATCATCATGCTTTGATGAAGATCCATCTCTGGTGTTCCACCCGAACTCCTCCTGCACCAAATCCGACCATAGTTGTTCCCAATATGGTAATTTTTCCCTTCCATTGACAGAGTCTTGATAACTGTGCCAATTTTTGGGAAGTCCTAGGAGATCCAAGCTCACCAAATCATCATCAATGACTATTATTCCCACACTCCCCAGCTCATCTTGACATTGGACAAACTTCTTGAGATATTTTGGAATGGAGTCGCCCTTCTCCATCTTAATCTTCTTGAGTTTATCTTTGAGCGCCAATTTCCTATGGTCGTTTTTGTTTTGGAATAGATCCATCAAAGTCTTACACATTGCATATGGTGTGAATTTCCCATGGATTCTTGAGACAATGTGGTCTTGTACTCTGTTATAACCCTAATTTGCACCATACATGCTTACCTAGCATCGGGCCATCTCAGATTCCTTCTTTTCCAAAACACTACTAAACAACTCTTCTAAAAAACTCCATTTTTAAAAGTCCACGCTAGCCGACCCAATACAACCAGTGTGGATCTACAGTGTCCACGCTAGCTGACCCACTACAGCCTGCGTGGACCTTCAAAAGCATGAAAAAAGGAAAGTTGCCAATGGAACACACAGCTTTGGGTGAGTTAACTGAATCTTTCGGCCATGCGTGGCTAAGGGTTTGTCCAAATACCTAGCTCCTTCTAGCCTATAAAAGAAGGGGTAGGGGTCCCATTTGGAGGGGGAGAATAAGAGTAAAGCAACTCTGCCCAATTGCACATTCCCATTGTCCCAACCCTTTAGCAATCCTTGTGCAAGAAGAGATACAGAGAAAAGAAGTTGGAGGACATTTGAAGAGGAGACCAGGATCAGGTTCACGGAGTAGTGGTCGGTCTTGACCTTGTAAGTTGATTCATTAAAGTTAATAATAAAGAAATTATTTTCCCGTCCCACTATATGATTTCTTCATAGTTTAGTAAATATATGTTTGAATCTCTAACCCATTAGTCTGTAGGTAAAATGCATGTGTAGTCTGTTGCTTGTTTTGTATGCAGGTCAGCCTTGGGAGGAGAGATGCTAACAAGCAATCAAACATGAAGAAGGATCGACATCAAATGTATGGAACAAGGTATGTTGGTCTAACCATGTATTTGCTGAAAAGAAATGGGGATTAGGTCTGGGGACGAAGGTAGAAAGTACGTTTCGTTTGGTCATATCTACATGCATAATATAACCCTATTTGCTAATCCATAGGGGGATTTACCACCAAAACATACTCCCTCCAACAAGATCCTCCTCGCCTTTGCTTCTTTCCTTTGTCATACATCAATATTTGTTGTGTCTGTAGCATCTAGCTTAGGAACATCCTTGTCAATGAATTCCTTCAAGCCATTTTCTTCAAGTACTGCCTCCATCCTGTCCTTCCAAGAAATGTAGTTCGAGATGTCCTCGAGTGGATACTCTAACCTTAAGCCATTGAAATCCATTTCGATCTTGAATCATTTGTAGCACCAAGGAAGTCTTTCTGCAAATTCGAATTCTATCCAAACACAAACTCATATTCTACAATCTTCTGCACTCTGATACCATGTAGAAATTTTAATACAAATTATGTATTTCCTGGATTCTCCTGATCTAACAATTATATTCCATTGTTAAATACAAAATTGCTTCTACAAATATTCTTGCGGAATTTAAAACATGATCACCAATTGTAATATCAAGAAGAAAGTTCAATCACACATAACACAAATGTTTTACCTGGAAAGCATAAACATAAAAACCCCACTATCATATATTATATATATATCATGGATCATGAAACAATCTCATACAAAAATCTAATCCAAGAGCTCTCAGTACAATATATAATCGTCTCACACTATTATACAAAAATTGACAAATTCATGTGCCAATTTACTGCTTCCAGACAGCCTGCCTCCTTTGCGCAATCCTTGCTAATGGATATCCCTGCAATTAATGAATTCCTCTTGCCTAGGATGCACATTACTCATGGGAACATCCAATGTGTGTGTGGTTGCATAATTTCACTCATTAATGTCACAATTGATAGTCAAACTGTCCCCTTCACCTGTTATCTCAACTGGGTCTCCACTGGATCTGACATGCATGTAGTTAACAGTGGTAAATATTCAGTTGCATGTGAGATCACTGATTGTGAATTAATTAATAATTAATTCACTGATCTCTCACTAGTGTAAGTTTAGTTACAACTAGTACAAATGATCTTAACTCACTTAACTGAGTTAAACTACTTTACAACTCACATAACTACACATTCAAATCTGTTACAACTTTGAAATACTTAGTTACAACTAATTCGACTTGCATGTCCCACCGGTCAACCTTTGAACTCGAATTTCCTATAAATAACGGATTTTCCACTTCAGTTAACTATTTCCAAGTGCTCATTGAGAATAGACTAATATTTATTGTCCAACTATTATTAAGGGATAATAATAGTCGACATACATCTATAAATAGAATTCACTTGCCATCTATAAATAGACATCATTTATAAATAGAATTTTCTCATCATCTGAAAAATAAACTTCCACCTAAAAAATAGCATGAGGCTCCATCCTAGTGTAGGTGCATAATTTTCACTAGGATCTTCTTGTTGAATCTCAACAACATCAACAACAACAACAAAGCAGAGGAGCAGGTGGACAACTCCAAGGGAGAGTTTGGGATCCAGAGGGATTTCAACAATGGAGCAGAGGGAGCCATGAGAAGGAGCTCATGATTTTACCAGTAGTGGAGTATGATGCAGGAGTATCACTCCACCTCAACAATGCGCCAGCCAACACATTGAATAACATTCAAGGAGGGGAGAGGTGTCAGCCCACTCGTTTTCCCCTCAATTTTAAAATTTAAATGTAATTAAAAGAAATTAAATGATGTAAGGCAGAAAGAGCCAAGTTGATTTTCTTTGTACATGCAGTAGTTAGAGTCTCCTTTAATGGCTGATAGTAGGATGATCTAGATCTGATTCAGACTAGGTTTTTCATTCAATGTAATCTACCTCAATAGATAGGCGTTTTGATGGTGATTAGACACCACTAGAGTAGTTGGAGGGAAAGCTCGTTGATCCCCTCTTGTATAAATCATTGTAACATATGACTAGTAGAGGTTGTTGAGAGTTGTTGAGTTGTTGAAGGTGGATTGTAAATCATTGTAATCCAAGGAGAGAGTTGAGACTTAGTTGCAGTCTGAGCCTACACACATTGTAAACATACATTAATATTAATATAGTTTTTCTTGCATGAGATTCTGTGTGTTTATGTGTTTAATGAATGTTTTCAATATGTGTGTTCATTTATGTTGTAGATGCATGTGTTATATTTCATCTACAAGGATAGACATAATTCTTTGTCTTTGATTTTGTTGGATTATTTCTAGGTTGTTTAGGGTGTGCAAGGAGTACACAAGAGGGTATTGGAACCTCTATATCCATCACAAGGAATGTGCATCTGAAATATTTCAAGTCAGAGAAGAACTTTCCAGGAGGACGCACCAGAGAAATCACAACTCAAGTGGAGCCTCAAAGTTACTAAACACCTTGAAGGAGAAATTGTGCAGAGAAGGCACATAAAGAATAATTGTTGAAGATCATGTAGAGCTCTACCAGGTGGGAATTGAACGAGTGCAAGGAGTGCACAATAGAACTCTGCTTTTATTTCTATGAGAGAAGTGTCAGAGGAAGACACCACAGAGTTGTTGGATACTCTATGAAGATCTACTAGGAGGGCACTGAACAGGTGCAAGTGTGCACAGGTGAACTCTGTTCCAAGTTCAGAGAATATAAGTGTCAAGAACGACACCCCAGAGTTACTGAACACTATGGAAATATGTCAGAGAAGAGGTACTTTAGAGTTGTTTAACACTCTGAAGGAAAGGCTCAGCAAGGAGTGCTTTGATCAGGGGAAAAGAGTGCACAGGACCAACACATTTTGAAGTGTTGGATAAAGTTGAAGGAAACAGAGTTGTTGAAAACTTTGTAGGTGATCTTTCCAAGTGTGCATTGAGAAAATGTAGGAGATGCATCAGTGAAGCTGAAGGATTTCAGGAAGCAGGAGGATGACCTATGCAAGGAGTGCACTAGGCCAACACTTAGACAAAGTGTTCAAATTCTGAAGATTTCTGAAGGCTTGGTTGAGCGCAAGGACTGCAGGAGAACTTTTAATTCGAGTTATGGGAGAAAGGTTGCCAGGATAGCACACCATAAGGTTAATACTTGGAGGAGAGTCGAGTGAAATTTTTCACAGAGAGTGCAAGGAGTGCACGAACGAATTCTCGGAATTCAGGACTCAAGGAGTGAATTTGTGTAAGGAGTGCACAAGTCCAACACCCCTCTAAAGTGTTAGTAGAGGCTCTGGAGAAAAATAGCATGGAAGAACTAGGAGGGTACAAGAACCTGTCAAAGGGAAAAATTGTTGAGACCTTTAGAAAATTTGAGAAATTTCAAAGCTAAAGAGAGTTAGTGTCATTATGCACAGAAAGGCCTATGCAAGGGGTGTAGAAGGCAGAGACAGTCTAAGTCCTAGACTGTGGGAGAAGTGCAAGCATGCGCTCACACTTTATCGAAGTGATGAACAAAATCTCAGAAGAGATAGTGCAAGTGTGCATAGAGATTATGTAAGGTGTGCAAAGGCCAAGGGACATTTATAGGATCAATTTTTTGTAGACAACGCAAAGAGTGTGCACAGGTGAACTTATTCCAAGTTCAATATTAGGAGGAAGACTCATGCAAGGCGTGCACTGGGCCAACACTTATATCAGTATTGAAAAGGTTTGAGGATTTTCAAAAAGGAAATCACAAAGAGCATGCCAGAGGTAAATTATTTCAAATTTAAAAAATCTCAGGAGGGAGAGCACAAGTCAAGACCCAACAGTCAGGCTCACAGGAGAAATTTCAAAGGTCTAAGCCTTTGACACTTGCAAATTTTCCAAATTCGGGAGAAATCCAAAGCTCAGTAGAGGGAAGCTACAAAAATTGGCAGATCAACTGTAGGGGAGAAGACCTGGGTCATCAAATACATTCCAACAACAAGGAGGAGCGTGCAGAGAAGAAGGACAGATCCCAGTTGTTGGATTAGGGCACGTGGATCGACATCCGTTGGATCCAGGTAAGGTGCACAGAACTTAGTTCCCTTTGAAATTGAATAGGAGAGCAGACTTGTCAAGTCCCGAAGTCCCGAAGCCAATCAAGACCGTCCATCATCTAGAGAGAAATGTGGTAGCATATGGTAAACTTTGGAGGGGAGCCACTCCAAAGTATTTAAGGTGTTGTTCTTCAAAAATCCCTGAAGCACAAAACAATGGAGAATATCTCAGCCATCCGTCAGTCGAAGACATGTGGTGGAGGATTCCTCACTCCGGAGGTTGTACACTTTGTAGGGTAGAAGAGAAGTGAGGAGCCAAAAGAAACTCCCGAAGGGCGAAGTGAGGAGCCGATATGAACCGTCGGATTAGGAGGACAAGTGTCAGCAGATTAGGGATTTCGTGAGAAAGAGCTTCATGGAGCAGAGTAAAACTTCGTGAAGTCACAAAGGTCAAAGAAATCCATACTATGGGATCTGGAAGGGGTACGTGGCAGAGATCCATAGACTTCAGAGGAAGATTCCTTCGGAGAAGAGAGAGGTTGGAGTAAGAAAAACCCTCGAAGATCAAAGTTGTGAGGTCATCATAGTCGTCTGTGAAGGAGGAAACATAGCAGAAGATCTGCTAGTCCAAAGACTTAGCACTCTTAAGTTTTTATGGAGAGGTGGTTCGAAATTAACTGAAGTGCCAAAGCCCGAATTTATTGTGGTCCATTGATCCCAAAGAAGAGAGTGAACTGTTGATCTTTGAGGGGATGTGTGGAGGACGAAGGTTCACTCCCTTGGAAAGCCACTTCGGAGGATTTGTGGAGTGTGCATGCGGATTCGGCTGAAGCCCGAATTCCAAAGAAAGAGGCTAAGTCATTGATCTCGATGAGGAACAAGGACTGTTGACCCTGTTTCTGTGGTTTCATAGGATTGTGACTCCAAAATAATTGGCCGCAGTGTGAAGTGAAAAGTGTCAGAGTCTGAAGCTCTGAAGCGCCCTTGAATAGGAGCCTGGTCATAGTCTGAGGTAATATGAAGAAACAGGGTCCTAGCGCAAGGAGGTAGTGCCTGTTATTTCGAATAGGGAATAGGGGCTTAGTAGGAGCACGTATGTTTCATAGAGCCTACACCTTAGGAGAAAAAGGGGCCTGTGTAGAATTGATTTAGGGGATAGCAGGGTCCCAAAGAGTTGATCCAACTCAGAGATTTGAATATCCTAGACTGAGAGGTCGCGCAACCCCTAGAAGAGGAGGGGGCCTGCATCAATATTAATAATATATATTGTACATATCATAAATCACATTTTTAGTTGACACAAAAAGAGACGATTATTTCATGGTATAGTGCATACTATGGCAGGAGCAATCTTGTGCAAGGAATTAAACATAATGTTGACAACATTTTTGGGGGGGCTATTCATTGGAGGGACAAACTATGTTGTAGGTTATGTTGGACACAGAGTTGAACCAATTATACTAGGGTCCGAGGTGAATTTTTTAAGTTTTTAAACTGAACGTTTTACATCCTACAAGGTCTCTCGTGGACCCAAATAAAAAAAAATTATATTCTTATAGAATTTACTTAAATTTATACATTAATCAAGTTAGTACTATGTAATTGCAGGTACAACATCAACATTTGCATGGTTTTCCCCAAAAATCAAATCCAGATATGATTATGGAGTTCTAATCTTCATTCTCACCTTCAGTTTCATGGCCATCTCTGGATATTGCGTTGAAAACTTATTTGAATCTACATATCAACGACTTGCCTCAATAATAATCAGATGCATCCTCTGTATATTGATTATTTTACTCGTATATCCTATTTGAGTCGAAGAAGACCTTCAAAAATTGACCATACACAACATGGAAAGGATCATGGGATCTCTTGAAGGTAATAAAATATCCAATAAGCTCCCTAACTACAACCCTTAGAAGTCAATTTAAGTCAAATAAAAAAATTGGAAAAAAATTATATATTAACCTTATTATACTATTGGTAGTGAGGGTAGGTACATGGCTCGATCTTGGCAACCTCATACATCCCCAAGAAATTCAAATTAAAATTTCTCTGGTTGTAACAATTCTCCTCATCCCTCCTTGGAATGTAAACAACAAAAAATGGACGAGGTAGGAGAAACTTCGTCACCTGTTGGATATATATTTGAATCTCTATGGTTAGACCCTTATTTTCCATTCTTCCTCTCAATATCATCTTGTTAAATAATTATTTCCAATGTCCCATTTCATAGTGTTCCACTGCCCCGTTCTTGTTTTTCCATACTGATGGGAAACCATTGTGTAGAGAAAAATCTAGAAAGAAAATAAAAAAATATGTTGAAACTCAACTATTGCTCTTGGATAATATATAAATCAACCATAAAATGTGTTGAAAGAGATCCAAAAGAGAAGAGATGAGGTGAGTTATATAATCGGTGCCATGATTAGAAATTTATATGTTACAACTATATGATGGATTTAATGGGTGAGTCTTCAGTGAGCCTTTCAGGGAAATGACTGTTGGAGCCATGGAAATATTTTTCAAGCACATAATAGATGGAATTTTTCACAGTAACAACAACAAATGAACTCCAATGCAAATCAAAATCTCACCTTCAGTTCATTTAATGAAATTGCGATTTCCATTTTGAGAGAAAACCTAGACATAAAAGAAAACCCAAAATATCCCACATCCAAAACTTTTAATCCTGAGCTATTCAACCTGTCCAAATATCCACACCCCAAACTTTTTGTGACCCTGTGCTCCCCTACACCCTTATATAGACACTCTCTATGCACTTCACCTTGCTATCTCTTAAGAGATTATTAACCCCAGCTAAAGATGGGCCATAAGAACCAACCGTGACCAAGCTGCCAATGATGGTGCACTGCTCTCAATTAATTACCTTCATAATTGCAATTTGGGTTCGACTTATGAAGTAGATTATGTTGGTACTAGGGCTTGTGAATTCCTTCTTGTGGGATCATCATTGCAGAGTTGGGGAAGGGAGTAACTACATTCCACTAACAACGGATGTGCTATTGGACTTACAAGGAAGGAAGCCATGCATACAAGCAATCCAGGTGTTGGTTCGTACATTTAATAACGTGTCAAAGTTTAAGGACACGCATTACTTTTTGTTTTTTTGGTTTCTCTTTAATCACGTTACTTTTTTAGGTTAAATTATCTTAATTACATTAATACATATTAAAAATAATTATTTATTCATAAATTTAATGAATAAAAAAATCTTTCTTACCTATTTCTTCTTCTTCTTGTATCATTGTTATATTGCAACACTTTTTCTACGATCCATAGATATCGAATGGTACTATAATTATCAGTATCAATATTTAGATTCTAGAAGGACATGACCAAAGTTTAAGAGAGTGAAATCATAAGGTTTAACTTTTGAAATTATAATCTGATTAATAGAATTAACCCTTTGTTGAACAAGGGTTCATTTATACAGAATTCATATTGATTGGCCTGCCTCTTTAGCTTTTTTTTTTCATTTTATTATTTGCATTCCATCGCAACAATAGATTGGTTGGGTCACTGTAAAGTTTTATCATCATTGGATGAATAGTTATTGAAGGACTCCAAATAACAATGTTCAGTAATTGATGTTATATTATATACCGTTTTTTTTAGACAAGATAAAATATTGTTGGGTATAATGACATATACTGAGAACTCCATGTTAAAACACTTGAAATATCATATCATATGAATCCATGCTTCATCTCATGTATCAAAATATCTTGTGTTGGATGCACTCTATACTCTGTTTCTTGCATGTTTAATACACCATGACAAAGCATAGTCAATATAATTAATATAAGGTTTCTTGTTGTTCCATTAATTATAATACAAGGGAAGTTAAACATCATAGCTACTTAGAAATTGTTCAATTAAACCTTAATACTTCAAAATATACTCACAACCCATACTTAACCCAATGTCTATCAATTCTTCAGTTAGCTCTTATTTGTATGTTAGCACCTATTAGAAGACATCCATGGATGAGTGTAAATTAATTATTTAAATAAAAAAATCATAACAAAGATAAAAATTTAAGTAAGATCAAAAAACGTAATTACTCACAAAGTTTGCAATCAACTATTTTAGTCCTCCTTGTCCTGTCTTGTCTTGTGTACACTGTACTGAATGGGTTTCTTTTTTTATCTACAACAAAACAATTGAAAATTAGTATTTCATGCGATAATTAAATTCGATGTACATAAAATAATAAATTAATGATTGCATGCCTCTTATGCACATTGTAATTGTTTGGATGGCTCCTTCGACGATGCAATTATGTTCATTTCTTTTACCATCTCCTTGTACACTTTTTTGGACATCCCCACTAGCATGTATTGGTTTTTCCCTCATTTTTCCCTTGGAATTTCCACGACATTCCTTAAACAACACACATCATTAATTTAAACGTACAAATAAATCAAAGATATGAAATTTTTAATACAACTTAAAGAACTTTCCTTGTTGTCTTGTTGGGATGAGCTACCATTGTGATTGCTACAATAAGTTGTTTTCCTTGAACTTATATTGGCAATATTCTATCAAAAAAATATATGAATCATCAAATATAAAAACTATGAATTTAGTTTACAAAATAAGATTAATAGAAGAACCAACACTCTATAAATTAATAGAAGCATCAATGCTCTATTAATTAATAGAAGCACCTATGCATCATTACTATTTATTGCGCACTTCAAAACATGAGAATAATTTATTTTTATTTTTTTAAAACTCTGTAGTGTTGTTGACAAGAACATGATCACGAATGTGCTTTGTTATTGGGGGAGCACTAGTGCACTTTGTTATTGAGGGAGCACCGGTGCACTTTATTATTGGTGTTAGCACTCTGTAATTTGCCCAAGGCTGAAGAGGCAGTCACAGAGGCAACATCAAAACCACTTCGAGTCTTGGATATAGCCCTCCAAGACTCAGAGAGGGATCTCTCTGTCTGATATAGCTTTGTTTGAAAAGAATATTAGGCTAGATATGCAGAATAGGGTTATGTTCTTGGGGTTTTCTGGTTGAGACAGCGAAAGAAGACCATTGGGCTATAGGGTCTGTTCACAAAGATAGAGATCAAATAACAGTTTATAAGAAGTCTTTTCACAGGGCGAGATAATGCAACTATTGGATTCTTTGGGAATAAGTGATGCATTAGCAGAAAATGTGAGATTATCAATCAAAGTAAAGAAGCATTTAAGAATTTCTTCACCACAACATCAGAAGACAAACATTTAGATTTTTTAAAAGTCAGAAAACAGGGTATGCACAGATAAATGATGTAACTTTAACTCCTTTTAAAATATCAAAAAAACAACACAATGATAAAAAAGGCAGATACACATTCAATGAAGAGGGAAAAACTTCACCAATAGCTAACATACAGGAATCCTATGAAACATTTCTTTATATTTCTGGAAAATCTCTGATAGAAGTTACAGTGCTCCCAGCCTGCCTAGGCGTGAGATCAACAACCTTTACATCAAAAATAATCTATGAATAAATAGGGGAGATTCCCAAATAAGTTTTGAGAGTCGTTTTTAACCACCTCGGCCAAAAATAGCTGCAAAACCCACAAATTCTGTAACTGTCCTCCATGAAAGACGAACCGGTTTTCTGCAAAAAAGGGGTCCGAACAGACGTTTGTTTCTCTTCAAGGATAACACCTGAGAAACAACTGAAGGAGGTTATTGTATATGGGCATGTTATGGATAAAAAAATCCTTCGGTTTTCCAAAATTCACCTCCAGTTAGCGGTAACAGCTTCCGCAAAATCAGGACTGTAACGGAAAACTGGAAATCTGGAAAAAAGGGCCTCGAAGATGGCTTTGATTATCCCTACTCGTAGAACCATTTCAAAAAATGAGAGAGGTTTTTGTTCCTTAGCCCGTGATGAGAAAAAACCTCTCTCAAATTTTTAAAATCCATCTTCATTTGCCCAGAATCCGTTTTGAAAGAAGACGTTGTGAAACAGGCAAAAATGGCAAAAAAAGGGAAAAGCGGTTTTAATTCGGGAAGGCGGTATTCCGGACCCCCCCTGAGATGGTAAGAGGTTTTTTGGGGGGGTCCGCTGGAATAGGGTGCTGACACCTGTCCAGGGGGTGGTATTGGTAAACTACCATTCCGGACCCCCCCTCTCGTTAAAGTTCGGATGGTGAGGAGGGGTCCGGAATTTTTAAGGACCGTTTGATTTGTTTTGATGTGATGTGAAGGTATGCATGATGTATGAAATTGTGCATGGGTTTTTGGGTGGGGTATAACTTAGGATATGTTAGTTTTTAAGTTTTGTTTTTTTAATATTTTTTTTTATTATTATATGTTTTTTTTATGCGTTACGTTTTATGTATTATATTTTGTTTTTTAATGTTTTGCTTTTTATGTTTTGTGTTTTTTATATAATTTGTTTATTATGTTTTGTTTTTTATGTTTTTTGTTTTTAATATAATTTTTTTTTTATGTTTTATTATAATTTTAATATTTGTTTTAAATATTAATTAATAAAGCATTAACCTAATTTATTAATTAATCAATTAATTAAGTAATTAATTTTTGACAAGATTTAACCTAGGTTATTTAACTAATTATACTAACATGATTAATTAATCTACTAACTTATTTGATTTTTCCTTTTATCTCAAGTTCATTTATTCGTGAAGGGGTGGCGGGAAAATGGAGGATGATGTCATGAGCTGATGGGGTATGTCAGGAAATGATGAATGGTAAGTGGGAAGGATGGTAAGCGGTAAGTGGTCTGGAACGAAGGAGGTCTGATGCAATAGATGGATGACACATGGGATAGGGCCCGCCGAAAACCGCCTCATTCCGGACCCCCCCCCC
>ML787366.1:128424-145341 GCA_009831015.1 Picea engelmannii
GCAAAACAGTCGAGGGGGTCCGGAATCCACTGTCAGTCATTGATTTATGCGCCGCTAGATTGACCGTCAATTTAAGCGTGTTCTTTATTCTCCAGGCGCGAATGTAGTATATGAGGAAAAACTTAGGCTTAATGACTTTTTGAGGGTTTGTTGCACTGCTTCCCTTGAAAATAATTTGCAGAGATGAAATATTATTTGCAAACCTATACACCCAGATTGAAAAATTTCCAGTCAACAAACGATCCTATGAATCATAGGGTTATAACAGTGGCTCCACCTGGGGATGACAGCTTCTTTCAGTAAGTGTCAAGAACCACAGACCTATGATCATGCAGATCGGTGCTTTATCCATTGGGCTGATCCCAAAATCTTATTCTGTAACCTGTACCTGTTTTGATTTTGCAACTGAAACCAAATCAAATGAACAGTGTTGAAAAAGAGATGCTCAGAATGCTGAGCTTATTCACACTCTCCTACCTACCCTATGCTACTAAAAATTTTGTTAAATCAAATAATACAAAAATGCCAATGAAGCCAATCAAGTAGCTTTTGAGACCAGTGGACTGTTTGACTGCTTGTTTGCACAATCAAAAATGCATCTTGACCTTTTGCCCATCGACTCAAAACTGCAAATCTAAAAAGCCACTGTTGAAAATGTGATTGATATTTACCATAGAGACCTCGACAATATTGAAGAACAAAAGTACTGGCAAAGAAAGATTAAGGCTCTACAGTGAAAAAAGTATCCATATAGGTAGCTACAGGATCAAGGTAGAAATGACATGTTCCTTGATTTTTGGATGGTAGCTCTGCCACTGTATCTATGTTATCTTCATCCTCATGCATTTCTTGACATGGCTGCAACTTTCCCGATGGGATTTGTAATGTGACTTCTGTTGAAAAAGACAATGAAGCTAACTGTTGATTCATGTCAATATCATAACAACGTTTTATCCCATAGATGGATGATGGAAAAAGACTTTGAAAACATAAGTCATCCAACACATCTGATATTGGATCCTGAAAGACTGACAAGACTGTTGCATTGGTTCCACTGCAACTTCTTGATTTTATGTGCATTTATCCTTTAGCATATACTCAAAATTATTTTTCAAAAACTGAAATGAATTAAAGAATAATGGTATAGAGTTATTTTGGATTAACTCATAATTCGCCTCAGGCTTTAATCTTTCATCTGAAATTTGAAAATCAAAGTAGGTAAAGGGATGCAACTCTGGATTTAGAACAGCCTCCACATCAGCACTGGCATCTTCACCTAGTTGGTCAGAACATCCTCCCTCTTTACCAATGCCAACTTGTTTACGATTTCTTCTCAAAAATTAAAAAGAAGAGAAACATAAGGGTAAATATTTTTCCCTTACTCTAAAAATTTTTTCCCCTTCCTCATCATTGTCATGACTATTGTGCAAGGGATGATTGTCGTATATGAACTGTAAACAATATCCTTCCTGCCAATGACATGCTGCTGATTTCTTTGAATATTCCACCTCTATTTCAACCTCATGCTCATCATCATACTTATCACACTTGGGTGGACAATCCAAGTAAGGAATGTCGTCAAACATGCACATCATATCAGTTGGTTGTTCCTCTGCAAGTTGAGATGGAGCTTCATCTTTGACTGTGCTGTGAATTGAATACATGAAAGAATCATTATCCAAACCATGGTACCAAGGATGAACAACAAAATGTTTGGGAACAATGACCTTTTCTTTCTCTGAAATCATTGGAACATGGTGTCTTTGGGCAGCAAGCTCATCTTTCTTGTTGATCCTATGCATCATCTCTTCCATGGCACTAGCCAAAATCTCCAGCTTAGCTTCTGATGACTTCAACTACTCCCTTTCTTTGTCCTTTAACTTTGACCTTTTGATCAGCAAGTTGGTCTCCACATCAACTGCAATGCTCTGCATTTCTTCAAGGCTTACAATGTTCCTTTCTCTTAACTGAAATGTCATCTCGGGATCGAAGGCATCTGGGTAATGCAAGTGGGCTGATCCTAGGGGTGGCCTTATATCAGCAGGTATTGCATGATATACTTTATTGAATCTGGCTGAAAACTGATGTATTGTCTCCCCGGGTTTTCTTTTCAAGTGGTCGTATTCTTCTAGGATGAGGAAAACATTTCCCATGATCACCCACCTGTCTAAGAAAACTTGCATGAACTGCTGAAAATTTTTGATGCTTGCAGCTGGCAGACTTCTAAACCAATTCTTAAATTTTCCTTGCAAAGATAGGGAAAAAATTCTGATACAGACATCATCATCTTTGACCTCATAAAGGTCAAGGAAATCCTCAAGGTTTCGAATATATTTTTCAGCAGTGATCTTCCCATTTTCTTCGTCAAACCTGGGTAGATTATTGATGTAATTGACAGGGAGGTCATGGAGAAAAGGAGGCAAATCTAGATGCTTGTATCGGTCTGGGAATTTTGCAAGCACAGGAGATGAAGCAAGGGGATTACAACCATCTAGAGGTTTAGCAAGAGTAGGAGATAAAGCAGGAGGCTTATGTCTCACTAGGGTTTCTACAGGTGCATCTGGGATGTGCATGGGTGTATGAGTATGTACATAATCTACAATTTGGGGTTTAGTCTCTTGAGGCTCTTTAGGTTGAAAATGATCATCCTGAATTTCAACAATATACTCTGGTCCAGGATCATGAAAAGAGAGAAAGTAATCGCAGATGAAACCAATAATATCATGAATACAATTTGAGCTTGAGTACCTGATCTTTCTAGGCTGCTTGGTCATGCTTCAAATTCTTCCTCCAGTGGAGTCTTTGAGTCGGCACTGTCTGGAGCTGGTTGGAGTCACCAGGTGAATGATCTCAGCCTTCTTGTGTCTGGTCATTGTCCACCATCAGTGATCATATATGGAGCTTTGAAGTGTACTATTGGGGAACTGTTCCCCAGTGAAGTCACCATTCTGTTAGCACTATGTAATTTGCCCAAGGTTGAAGAGGCAGTCACAGAGGCAACATCAAAACCACTTCGAGTCTTGGATCTATCCCTCCAAGACTCAGAGAGGGATCTCTCTGTCTGATATAGATTTGCTTGAAAATAATATTAGGCTAGCTATGTAGAATAGGGTTATGTTCTTGGGGTTTTCTGGTTGAGACAACAAAAGAATACCATTGGGCTATGGGGTCTGTTCACAAAGATAGAGATCAAATAACAGTTTATAAGAAGTCTTTTCACAGGGCAAGATAATGCAACTACTGGATTATTTGGGAATAAGTGATGGATTAGCAGAAAATGTGAGATTATCAATCACAGTAAAGAAGCATTTAAGAATTTCTTCACCACAACATCAGAAGACAAACATTTAGATTTTTTAAAAGTCAGAAAACAGGGTATGCACAGATAAATCCTATAACTTTAACTTCTTTTAAAATATCAGAAAAACAACACAATGATAACAAAGACAGATACACATTCAACGACGAGGGAAAAACTTCGCCAATAGCTAACATACAGGAATCCTGTGAAACGTTTCTTTATATTTCTGGAAAATCTCTGATAGAAGTTATAGTGATCCCAACCTGCCTGGGCGTGAGATAAACAAACTTTACATCAAACATCATCTCTAAATAAATAGGGGAGATTCCCCAACAAGTTTTGAGAGTCAGTTTTAACCGCCTCGGCCAAAAATAGCCACAAAACCCACAAATTCTGTAACTGTCCACCATGAAAGACGGACCGGTTTTCTGCAAAAAAGGGGTCCGAACAGATGTTTGTTTCTCTTCAACGATGACACCTGGGAAAAACGTGAAGGAGGTTATTGGAGATGGGCATGTTCTGGACAAAAAACTCCTTCGGTTTTCCCAAATGTGTCTCCATCTAGCCGTAACAGCTTCCGCAAAATCAGCACTGTAACGGAAAACTAGAAATCTGGAAAAAAGGGCCTCAAAGATGGATTTGATTCTCCCTGCTCGCAGCACCGTTGCAAAAAATGAGAGAGGTTTTTGTTACTCAGCCCGTTTTGAGAAAAAACATCTCTCGTATTTTTAAAATCCATCTTCATTTTCCCAGAATCCGTTTTGAAAGAAGACGTAGTGAAACAGGCAAAAATGGCAAAAAAAACGGAAAAGCAGTTTTAATTCGGGAAGGTGGTATTCCGGACCCCCCCTGAGGTGGTAAGCAGTTTTGGGGGGGGTCCGCTGGAATAGGGTATTGACACCTGTCCGGCGGGTGGTATTGGTAAAATACCATTCCGGACCCCCCCTCTCGTTAAAGTTCGAATGGTGAGGGGGGGTCTGGAATTTTTAAGGACCGTTTGATTTGTTTTGATGTGATGTGAAGGTATGTGTGATGTATGAAATTGTGCATGGGTTTTTGGGTGGGGTAGAACTTAGGATATGTTAGTTTTTAAGTTTTGTTTTTTCAATATTTTTTTTTTTATTATATGTTTTTTTATGTGTTACGTTTTATGTATTATGTTTTGTTTTTTAATGTTTTGTTTTTTATGTTTTGTGTTTTTTATATAATTTGTTTATTATGTTTTGTTTTTTAATGTTTTGTTTTTTATGTTTTGTGTTTTTAATATAATTTGTTTTTTATGTTTTATTATAATTTCAATATTTGTTTTAAATATTAATTAATAAAACATTAACCTAATTTATTAATTAATCAATTAATTAAGTAATTAATTTTTGACAAGATTTAACCTGGGTTATTTAACTAATTATACTAACATTATTAATTAATCTACTAACTTATTTGATTTTTCCTTTTATCCTAAGTTCATGTATTCGTGAAGGGGTGGCGGGAAATTGGAGGATGATGTCATGAGGTGACGGGGTATGTAAGGAAATGATGAATGGTAAGTGGTAAGTGGTCTGGAGTGGAGGAGGTCTGATGCAATGGATGGATGACACATGGGACAGGGCCCACCGAAAACTGCCTCATTTCGGATACCGCCCCTCTCCCCCCACCATTAAAATCAGAAATGTCGAGGGGGTCCAGAATCACCTGTAGACCATCCATCTGCGCGCTTCCATGATGACCGTATATTTGTGCACACTTTTTAATCACCATTCTGGACCCCCGCCCCCCCCACCGTTAAAAGTAGAACAGTTGAGGGGGTCCAGAATCCACTGTCAGTCGTTGATTTATGCGCCACTAGATCGGCCGTCAATCTAAGCGCATTCTTTATTCTCCAGGAGCGAATGCAGTATATGAGGCAAAGCTTAGGCTTAATGACTTTTTGAGGGTTTGGTGCACTGATTCCCTTGAAAATAATTTTCAGAGATGAAATATTATTTGCAAACCTATACACCCTGAGTGAAAAATTTCCATTCAACAGACAATCCTATGAATCATAGGGTTATAACAATTGGGAAGAGAACCGACACACTTTGTTATTGAGAAAGCACCAGTGCACTTTGTTATTGGGGAGCAACATGATGCATTTTAGTTATTATAAAAATAAAAACAATATTTTAGTAGTTTATATTAATAGCTATTATTGGAAACACTATGGCGTTATTTTTTTGAGCACCGATGCGCTTTGTTATTGGGAAGAGAATTGTTTCCCATAGTTGACTTAGGAGCATTGATGTGAATGATCAACTTAGGAGCACCTATGTTGATTACATGAACATGTGCAACGATGCGCTATTCCTGTACAATGCACATCACAAATTGCATAAGTATTTTTTTTTAAGAAAATGGAAAGTGACAAGGTTTGGGATCCAATGCAATGAGTGATCCCATTGAAATAGATACCAAGTGCCTCATACACTGTAATGTCCCTTTCCAAATAGGAGCTCAAGAGAGGAGGCTTAATGGTCTAAAATGCCCCATTATACTATAGCTAGGGCCAAAGAGGGGTAAACAGGGTTAATAGAGGTCACTCCAGTCACAGGTGTTATATTCAGAAAGTGACATTGAGCTAAAAAGGGTTAAAAGCGCTTTTAAGTCATTGTGAGCTAAAAATAGAAGTCAACAGTGAATTAGGGTTTTAGCAGTGATTTAGGGTTTTGGAAGTCAACGGTGAATTAGGGTTTCAACATGATTTAGGGTTTTGGAAAGCTATAAAGGAAGGATCAACGACCTAATTCATCATTATGAAGATTATGACTTGTCATTGAGGAGAAGAGGTGCATATTAGGAGAAATAGTTCAGTGTATTCCAGGAGGAAGACACGAGTTGGCTAATTTTGATTTTGAAAGACACACCCTACTCACCAGGAAGATCATCCAGGTCTTCCATCATTCTTCATTGATTCCGCAGTGCTCCCATATTCCGGGTATTATCTTTTAGTTGCTTATTTGTATTCCGACTAAGATTATTTTGTCTTTTGATCTAGCCGAGTGTTGTTATTTTATTCAGCCGCAGTTGCTTATTTGTATTCCAGCTAAGATCCTTTTTCTGTTGATCTAATCGAGTATTGTCAGTTTATTCAGCTACATTCATCCATTTTGTAATCCACGGAGATATCATAATACAAACTTTGCATTCCTTTGTCGTGTTTATTATTTGTATGATCATTTATATGTTGTAAACCTTTGATCATACACACACATTAGCAGTGTTTCCTAGACTAGCCAAGTCAGGAACATTATAGTGGTATCATAGCTTTAGTCCTGCTAGCCTGTGACTAAAGACAATGAGTGCAGCAGAAGACCCAGAGGGTCGTGAACATGTAGGTGACGAATATGTCACTTACAACAGGCATCAAGAAAGAAGGCATAGGCCTGATTTTCCCCCTTTTCCTCCTAGCTCAAAGGAAGAGGAAGAGGCACATAGAGAAGCAAATAGAAGGGCAGAGCATGAGGCTAAGCGTGAGGTAGAGAGGATGCTAGGAGACAGATATGAGGGAACAAATGGCAATGGCAAGGCCCCCGTAGATCTAGAGGAAAATTTCATGCAGGTTATCAACAATATGTTAGCTAGTCAACGGACCATGTCTCAATCCTTTGCATAGGTGGTTGATATATTGGCTAGAGTGGGCACCCCATATACACAAGTCTCACATGTAGCACAGGGGAACTCGGGAGAAGGTAGTAGACCCCAGTCACCCTCTTGCACATACACCTTTGCGATTAAGATTCCCAGACTCTTGTTTCCCAGTTTCCAAAGGGCACCACCACTGATAGCACAGAGGCCACCCACTCATGTCGATGATATTGTAGAGTATAGGAGGGAGTACGCAACATTGGTTCGTGACTTCGATCACAAAATGACCTTAGTTGAGTACTGTGGACTTAGACTTGGGAACTGCCCCAGAGAGCTGCAGAGGGGAGGACCACAACAACAATAGGGGCATAACCTCGATTTCATCTGAAAAGTTGGGAAACTCACCATTGTTAGGACCCTGAAATGCCCTTTTTCACTACACCTTTTGATCATTCAACCCTCTCATTTCCTAAGCTAAATGACTACTATAATGAGCACTAAGACCCTTTTTCCCAAGGTACGAACTATTCATATTGCTTGTATGTTTTCATTTACTTAGCATGTTTGATGGAATACGATCACATATTTTACCCATGAAATAATTCAACTAATGATCAAAATGATAGAACAACCACTTCGAGGATCGGGTCGTTGCTATCACATATATGCGCAATTCCTGGGAGTTGTTATAGGATTGCTGCAACAGATGCCCATTAATCCTGGAAGTTGTTACAGGATTTTTGCAACAAACGACCATGAATCCTGGAAGCTGTTACACAACTACTACGACAGAATCCTATTAATCTCGGAAGCTATTACAAAAGATGCCACCAGTCATGTTGTGATACAACTGTTGCAACACATGTTGATTAGAATGTTGGCTCATGATGTTGATGGAGGAGAATTAAAGATTTGATGTTTATGATATCAAACGAACAGCCCGAGAATCGGGGATTCTCAGGACTACTCTGTTTCTGAACACTGATTAACTCCGACTTTAAATAGTAGAGCTTTTATAATGTATAGGTTGGTTAGTCTTTTGGTTTGAATGGAAGAAAGGAATGATTATTGTGCTCGAACATCTTTTTGGCAAATGAATGAAGAACTGGATTGAATTTCTTTAACATATTGTGATCTGTCTCTTTGAGTGGATTCAGTGAGAAGGAAAGGTCCCACCTTCTTCACTGATTCCCCTCTGTTTCGAATTCTAGATTTAGTTGTTTTCATTGCAGTTGGTTTAACTATTAGATGTTTTTGAATGCAACTGTTGTTACAGTTTAGTCCCTTCCTGATAAATGCGCATATATTTGTCTCATGAGAATTAGAAGCCAGTAGTTGAGCATGGCTGGAGAGTTACTTTTCCTTTTTTTGCGTTAAGTTTAAATCTTGTTCTGGAGAATTAAAAGTGTGAATTAGCTTCTTGCAATAAGTAGATTTCCCTTCAGCAATAGCATAGAATTTCTTCCTACAAAATTAAATTAGAAAGTTAGATAGGGTAGGCAATTCATGGTGTTGTAGATTCATCAATTTAGATTGAAATTATGATTTTAAGTCTATATCACTCCAGCTGTATCGGCACAATTGTGTCCACAATATTGTTTGTTTGTTTTTGTTAGAAGAACTTCCCTACTGCAATTAGATTAGAGATGCTTCCATTATCTAGCATAGACTGTGCAGAATTATCTTGGAATAATAGATTTCCCTGGGTTGACAATTTATATTGAACACTTTGATTTTCCATTTAATTAGACAATTAAAGTGCCCAACATTTTGGCACCATTATCGGGGAAGATAATTGTAGATTTTGGTAAGCACACTAGTTTTTTTTTTAAGGAATGAATAGTCTACATGAATAGCCAAACGCAAGAATGAACCCCCCAAAATACTAACATTGCAGGCACCAGAGGACGTGGAGGAAGAAATCCTAACATATTGGGAAGATAGAACATTGTTGAAGAGATTATAGCCAGAGAAGATTCTTCTTCAGGATCCATTTTTCGCCCTGCCAATCCTCCAAGAGGACGTGATCCCCAATCAGTAGAAATACCCCCTCTTGAAACATCGTTCTCATCAAGGGATGAAGTTGAAGTTGTAGTTGGAAGAAAAGCTGAAGATTTGTCACCAACAAATCAGCAAGCAATACTAGAGAAAATTGAGGATCAAGGCAGTATAGCCTCAAACCGAGAAAACTTGGAAGAAGTTGTTTATCAGATCAACAATCGGATAGTCACTAAGGAAGAGTGGGACATTGTTCATATTGAGTGGAATGAGAGAGAAAATATGGAGAATCAAGGGAATAATGAAGAAGAGCTCTACCAAGAGATTCCAAAGAACAACAAGGATCAGGTAAACAATGAAAACACTATCTCTACCCTGGTTTTTCCTATTTTTGATGTCCCCACATGAGGGATGGATCCTATGAAAAACATACCTCTCTCGGCTCTCCCAAATTTTCATGGATTATCTACTAAAGATACGAATGAGTTTCTGTTTGAATATGACATTTTGTGTAGAATCCATGACTACACTACCATTGCGCAGAAGCTCAAACTGTTTCCAGCCACATTAAAAGGAAATGCATTAAGATGGTTCATGAGCCTTGGAGGGGGAAACATCTCAACATGGATGCAAATGAGGCATTTTTTCCTGCACAAATACCAAGACTACTGTCGAACAAGGGAACGTAGAGAAGAGTTGTTCAAAATGTCACAGAAGGAGGACGAGACCCTTGAAGACGTTGTGGAGCAACTCCAATACAATCTACAACATTTTGGCCATCCGGATGTGAGTAAGGACATTCTGAAAACCATCTTGCTAAAAGGAGTTAGAGAAGATTGCTTAGATATGTTGAATATGCTTGGTAAAGAAGATATATCTAAGGAATCCTATGAGAACATTGTAGACCTATGAAAAATATTTTCTCAAGGGTCTACAAGAAATAAGTCATCTACCAAGGATACTACTTTTTCAAGGGTACAAAAATCAGAAAATGGAGGAGCAACAAGAGAAGAAATAGGTAATCTATTAGAAATTTTCAAAACAGAGATGATTAACTCTTTTTCCTTACAAATGGATACTTTGCAGCTCAAACAGAAACAAGTAGAACCCGAGCAAGTATTATGCATTTTCTGTCCAAAATGCAGAAAGAAACATCCATCAAGGGAGTGCCCACAATAGTGTCTAAGTATGCCTTATTTGTGAATTAGACCATGCCACTGACCAATGTCCTTCTCTACCAGGGGTAAAAGCATCAATGAAAGAAACTAATGAGGAAGAAAAGATGGTCTATCTGATCACACAAAGAAGACAATGGCAGCCAAGAGGTCAAGGTATGAATTCTCAATTCTCTCCTCTAGCATTTAATTATTGGAACAATCAGCTACCTTATGGTCATTCGAATGCTCCCCCTCCAAATCAAATTCCACCCTCTTATCGGGATCCCAATGCATGGTTACCTATGCCCTAACAACCGAATCACTGTGGACAATGGAACTCGTATGGGAGAGGTCCTCAACAACAACTCAATTATCCAAACCAACACCAACCAAACTTCTTTCAACATCAGTTCCAATCTCCATACCAGTAGCAACAGCTGCAATTTCCTCCCAATAACTCACCAAACAATCCTCCCTTACAACCTCAGATTCCTTTGCAACCTAATCCAAACCCAAATAATAAGATCATTCAGAACATAGACATACTTAATGTGCCAGCCTTATCTATTACTCCTATGCCGTGTGATGAAATACATTTAATATCGGGGAGAATAGTTGAGCCAATAGTTGAAGATGCTCCATCTTCAGAATCAGATAATGAATCAGGGGAGAAACCATTTGTTGATACAAAAGAAATTGACCAGCTTATTCTAGAATCAGCAAACCCACCATTCCCTGAAAGACTGAAAACTGCTAAGCCTATGGAATTACCATGTTTCAATCTCCTTGGAGAATTGCAAAATCTGCACGTTAATATTTCACTACTGCAAGCAATAAGGGATGTCCCTATTTATGCCAAGACTGTGAGGGATATTTCCTTCAGAAAACCTAGACGAAAACCTAAGGATCCCCTCACAATGCATGTAGGGGGGGATTTGTCTGAGCTAATGCTAGGAAAAACTCCACCTGTCACAATTAAAATCGAACAGACATCTATTCAACATGTATTAGTTAATTTAGGGGCAGCAATTAATATCATGCCAATAGAAACTACATAGTTGTTGCAACTTGGAGCAGAAATCCAACCTACTCCTATTGTTCTAGAACTAGTTGATCGCTCTACCATCAGACCAGAAGGAGTAATCAATGACTTAGTTATTTCAATAGACTCATGGGAGTATCCTGCTGATTTTTTCATGTTGCAGCCCAAATCCAGTCCGGGAGGCCATCCTCTAATTCCGGGACGACCATGGTTAGCCACAGCTGACACCTTCATAGGTTGTCGATCTGGTTCTATGATCATCTCTAATGGTTACTGTTAGCACTTGGTAAATTTCCTAGAGGTTGATAGTAGAAGAAATCTACTAAGGTAACTTTATCCAACCACTTTTGAAGCTAGGATCTAGCCCTTCCAACTTTAGAGAGGGATCTCTCTTTCTGATTTAGCTACATTTCCAATTTTAAATATTAGGCTAGGTAAAGAAATAGGTCGGTTTTGTTGTCAAAGTGTTTTTTCGAATTGGTTGATACAGTACACACATCCATTGGGCTATGGGGTCTATGTTTTAATAAAATATGAAATCCGAACCAGAAACGCAAAGGAAAACTTTCACAAGGAGAGATAATATAATCACTAGATCTTTTAGTAGCTTAAATGATGAACAACAGAAAAGATGAGAAAGATAATTTCAACAAAGAAGCAGTTAAGAATTTCTTTATTGAAAACACCAGAAGATAAAACACTAAAATCTTTTGAGTCAGAAACAGGGTATACGAGATAAATCATGCAACCTTCATTACTCTTAAAGATTAGATTTAGAAAACAGTATGATAACAAAGCGAGAATAACATTCAACTTAGAGAGAAAAACGTCACCAGTGAGTACATGCAAGAATCCTGAAAAAGTGCCTCCTTTTATTAATGGATGATCTCTTCAAAAAGATTATAGTATGATAGCGTCAGGGTGTGAAGATCAACAACCCTCAATACTTCGAAAGGTGAAGTATTTATAACTCAAATTACAAACGTTCCTATCATAAATGATCAGGATGTGCTAAATCTATTTTTAGCCTAACTAATTTAACAAATTTCCTAAATCTAGGAACTGCGTGATGACATGGTGTAACTGCACGTTGATTTCTGGGTGGGCCGTTGATGAAGCCTCTGCATGACCTCATCTGACTGGACAAATGACTGGACTGGGACAGATCATCTGTTAATCGATCAGATCACATAGTTCCTTCCATCTAAGATGACTAGGCACGTTGACTTTGAGAAGCCTTCGATACACTTCATCCATCTCTGTGTACTTGGCAAATGTAGGCTTGGTGAGGAATATGTATCGAATCTCGTGTTGGATGCTGATGTCCCACTGAAGGGAATCTAGAAATTCCTTGCCCGTGATGCTCCCCTGAATCCCTACAAACTTTGAACTTTCCTTAGATGCATCAGCCAATCTCTTCTTGTAATCTGGGAGTGTCATCATTTTATCATTAATTACCTTCAGACCAGGTAGACATTTCTTCTGGAGGGCCTCAATCTTATTGAATAATCTTTGTACCCCTAGGTCCATGGCCTGAACCTTTTCTTCCAGCTGAATCATTAATCCTCTCTTGGTCAGAACCCTTTTGACCTCAAGGATGTTCTATGTTCTATCTTCAATCTTCAGCTCTTCCAACTCTTCTCTGTTCTTAGAATTGAGGAACTTGATGATCTCATTTTCCTGTGTTGGCATGTATCCCAATTCTACTCTGATCTTCTCGATGGCCTGTTTGCTTCTCTGTACCAATTCATTCTACTCAAACATGATCTGGATCATGGGCCACATCTCATTCATGGACTTAGTGATGTCTGCCCATACACTCTCTTTAACCTCGGCCAATGTCTTTCCTGCCATTGTTTTCTTCCGGAGTTGTTGTAGCTCCTTCTTGAGCTTCTCTGTCACCTTCTTTTCCTTGGAGAGGCTAGTCTGGAGGGAAGATTTGAGTTCTTTAAGGTTCTCAATATCCTTCTTCAGCCTGTTGATCTCTGTTTCCTGCAGGTTCATATTTTCCATGGACTTAGCCAGGTCGGCTGTCTTCTCCTGGGATGTCAATGGAGTCATGGATGGGAATGCTGTCACTGATGCTATACTCACTCTCGAAATCGAAATGGAACTCAATGGAATGACTTCCATTGGCTTCAGTTTCTCTTTCTCTTTTAATAGTTTCTCCATCTCAGCTTCCATTTCTTTGAGCTGTGCATTCTGCTCCATGAGCAGCTTGAGCATTTCATCCTTCTCACCTTCTTTCTCTGCTATCTCCTTCGCCTGTGAATCCTCTGTGGGTGGGAGCTTCAGTTGTTTCCTCAAGGATGCTATATCAGCATTTTTCTTCTTTATCATTTCCTCGGTTGCTTTCATGTTTGAAGGATCATAACCGATCTTGAGGACCAGCTCCTCCAAAGTCTTGATCCTATTGTCCTTTGCAAAGGACGATATCTTCTCTAGCTTGAGTTGTGTTTGAACATTGTTCAGGGACACCTTCAACTTGGATGCAGAAGTGGAAGCATGCACCAACATACAGAACACCATTTCCCCTGTCTGCTTGTGCAGATCCATCTGATCGGCTGGGTGCATGTCCTTCGTCTGGAATTCGAAGGTGGCCCTCTTGTAGTTAGTGATCACCTTGGGATCTGGTACTTGTGCCTGGAGGAATGCCATATGCATTCTTCCCTTATCGGTGTTGAATGCTGATAGAAACCTATGTTGCGCAGTCGATGTCTGCTTCCAGAATTAGGCACAAGTACTGTTGGTTGGGGTCTAGTTCCTTTTCTTTATCAGCTCATATTTTTCAAAAATGCTCAGCTTGGGTCCTGCCTTGCCTAGTTGAGTGTCCAATGGGGAGTCTGTGGATTTCTTCAGAAATGTTGGGGTAATGACCTTATGGAGGCTCGAATTGAAGGGTGGAATAATAGACTTGGTCACTGTGGTAGACGTGGCTTCTTTTTCCCCGGTCAGGCCAGGGACTGACGAAGTCTTAGGCCTCTTGGTATGCAGCTGGAATTCCTTAGAAGATACCTCAGTGACAGGAAGAGATAAATCCTACCTTGGCCTCTTCTCTTTAGGGACCTATGGAGTGGTCATTTGTGACAAAGTGGCTAAGGGATCCTGTTGTTCTACTTCGATCAATGTGTTAGGCTCCCAGGCTATCTGATTTGCATACTTCTCAATTTCAGGCCTAGACACATGAACATAAGGGATGTTTTTGTTCTTCACCCTCATCTCTGAGATGATCCCACATGGATCATAATGCCATGGGAAGCTCATGGAGAAATTCATCTCTCTCAACATCCTATCTGCTTCTTCCCTAGTGCCATGATTGTTGTAGATGAAGGAGCCAATCTGCCCCTTGATTCGAAGCTGTTGCTTTTTCTTCAATGACACAAATTGGATGTCATTAGAATTTATTATCTACCTTATATATTCTAAAGCAAAGATTCTGACAGGAAGATACTTGGGTAGCTTATACAGTGCCAACTCGCACCCATATACTCTGATCTCAGTGTGATCTTTACACAAGTACCAATCCCTGGTCTTTGTGTTGTCTGAGAGATGCAGGATTCTCTGGACTTCATCATTTATTCGAGGCTCGGGCCTGCCACCTAGCATGCTTACCACAAGGTGGTAGAATTGATTGACGAACTCCTTGAAACTGAAATTAGTGGAGTTGTGATTGAGCAAGGAGGTCCATGCAGTGACTTCCTGAGGTCTAACATCTCCATCCATCTTCTGCATGGAAAAGACAAATTTATCTACCTAGAAGAAGACGAACAAATATGCTAGTATCGATGAGTATCTAAACATGCATTTCATGCCGAAATTCATGAACTGTTCATGAATATTGTCTTCCAAGAATGTACTGAAATCAAACTGGGTGGTGGGATTTTCGTCAGTATTTCATGCCAGAATATTTCATGCCAGAATGGGTTCATCTACCCACTGATCAGAATAATATCCTAACAAAGCACAAAGGGATGAGTTGACCTGGTTTCCCTTACTGGAGAACATGGAAGACGGATAAGGAGGATTTGTCGAGGGAAATTGAGAGGATGGGAGAAGGAAAAGATTGAATATTTGAGCTCTTTGGGGGAAGGTCATCTTCTAGTATAATTCTGTTAGAATTTCCAGGTTGAAGGGAGACGCAGAGTTAGCTCGGGGGATTTGCATCATCTGGTCTATGGATTCGAGCGTGATGAGGAACGGGATCTCTCCGGACGAGGATATGATGGTTGTTTGTTCGGGAATATAGTGAGCTTGGAACTTGAGACAGAACTTGGGAAAATGGTGGATCTGAAGGAAGAGGTAGAGGGGTCAACTGGACACCCAGAGTCCAATTTCATCACTTTGGTCCAGGAAAAATTCCCTGAGCCACGACTGAAGGTCTAAGAAATTGAAATCGCATTTTGTATCTGTGATTAATTGGTCTTTGTCGACCAGTGGGATCCTATCCAGGTCGACGGGAGGCAGGAGAAACGAATTCTCCTCTCCTTCTACTTGTTTGGATTTTGGCTCCATTTCTGCAACAGTACCTACAATGAAACACAACATTAGTGGGGGCGACTAACTGTGGATGAGGGAAACTGACTGTAACGGAGGATTAAGTGGTGAATTTATCTAGTACGATGGGTGAATAATGAAAGTAAGGGGAATAACGGTAGTTTTAAGAAAACAGGGGTCGGTTGGGCACGGGAGACAGGTCAACTGGATAATGGATAGGTTATCCAGTAATAAATGGCCAACATATCATTTTGAGGGTGAGATGGCAGGTGACGGTGGCTGAGGGATATGGATGGGTGATGTGGTGGCTGTCGATTGGAGGCAAAAGTAATAATAAGGGGCTTGCCACGAGCGAATAGGGGGGGAAGGACTGATGGCAATTATGGGACATGACCAGTTCGGAAAAGGTGGAAGGTGACGTCCAGAGGTAACGGAGGTCTGTCAGATAGCAGATGGTGACGGGACTTAGTTCAATAGATCGAAGCCACGTATAACAAGGGACCCGCCAGATGAAGAAAACCATTTCGGACCCCCCCCTCGGTTAAAAGCAGATCATCCGGGGGGGTCCGAAATCCATTTTGGGCCATTGATCTACGCGCCTGCTTCTGAGCCGCAGATCTCTGCACTCTGTTTATCACTCATTCTGGACCCCCCCCCCCCTTCCATTAAAGGCAGAATGGATGGGGGGGTCTGGAATCCAAAACTGACCGTAGATTTGAGCGCTCGATCCTGAGCAGTCCAGATGAGCGCGAGTCTTATCATCGATTCCAGACCCCCCCCCCCCGATTAAAAGCAGAAAGGTTAGGGGGGTCCGGAATGATCTGTCCACCGTAGATCTAGGCACCACGATCAGCACCGTTGATATGTGTAGGGATCATAAGTGGGGAGCGAAAAACACATGCGCCAGGGAAAACTTAGGATAAACGCATTTTATGGGTTTTTCCCTAAACTTTTCAAGTAGACACCACCATGGGGCTCGACCAAATGATCTTCTAAGCATATGAAACATGGTGCAACATTTTCATCAAGCTGTTTTTATTAAAATGAAATAATAAAACAACTAGCCTATATTCAACCTATCTTCCTATGACAATTAACCCAGATTAGACTGTTGGGTTAAGAAATTACTCTACCCTGGGGCTATCTGACCAAGATTAGACTGTCTAGCCAGATTTATTCACTGATCTAACCTAGACACTTTGGCTAAGATTAAACTGTTTATCCAAATTCATTCACTACCCTATCAACATCAAATTTAAAAAGAACTTGGCCATGCTTGAAAGGTATGGACCAAGTTACTATTA
>ML787366.1:145658-178244 GCA_009831015.1 Picea engelmannii
TCAACAAAAACACTAGAGACAAGTAATATCTCAGTCACCAGTTGATCCTATAACTTATAGGATGATAATAGTGGCTCCACCTGGGGATGGTACTTTCCCTGTGAAGTGCCAAGAATCCTAGTTCCTGCCATTCTAAAAACTTCTTCCTAGTAGCCTTTGTTGATCGATTGACTTTATTCTCAAAAATATAAAGAACCGCGGTCAATAGCTTAGGGCCTTATCTTCAGTCTTCAACCAACTGACTAATGTTCTTCACTTAGAAAATGCAGGCGAAAAAATAAAAATAAAAAATGGTATGTACAATGGAGAGTGAAAACTCGAATCTCTACTGAGGGGGCACATAATGTTTCAACATTCTGCCATTTACAGGTCCTCCTGGCAGATCTGTCCCATCATCATTTTTTATCAAGAAAGCATTGTTTCCCGTGAAAGCTTGGATCATGTATGGTCCTCTCCACAAACTGTCAAATTTTCCATGCTTTCCCTTGTATTCATTTTTGGCGTCCCATCTCAGCACCAAATCTCCTAGCTCAAAATCATCTTCCTTGGTTCTTTTGTCAAAGATCTTCTTGATGTTTTCTTGTATTACCTGAGTCTTGTTGAAGACTTCTTCCCTAGACTGCTGCAAATGGATCATCTGGTTGATCCTTCTCTGTGAGTCATTTGGCTCATCTTGTACATCTTGAAGCAACTTCATGACAGGGACTCCTAAAGAAGTGGGTAAAACTGCTTCTGTGCCATAAACCAGCTGGTATGGTGACATACCAATTGACCTTTTGGTGGTCAGTCTGTCAGCCCATAACGCGAACACCAACTTGTTGTGCCATGATTTCTTGTTTTCCTGCAATGTTTTCTTGATGATATTTACCAAGGTTTTGTTTGAAGATTCCGCCAGCCCATTCCCCTGAGGGTAGTAGGCTGTGGAATGCCCCAAACCAATGTGACACTGGTTGGAGAAATCTATGAGCTTCTTCAACCGACAAGCAGCTGCATTATCAGTTATAATCTTTCTAGGACATCCAAAGCGAGACAAGATATTATTTTCAAGGAATTTGATAATAACAGAGTTAGTGGCTTGCCTGCTTGGTACTGCTTCGATCCATTTGGTAAAATAATTAGTGGTAGTGAGAATCCACCTGTGCTGGCCTGAAGAAAGGGGGTGTATTTCTCCAATGAAGTCTAGTCCCCATTGTCGGAAAGGGGCTTCAACTGAGATCGGTTTCAGGGGGAGCGGAAGGAGTTTCCTTTTGCCTTCAAACAACTGACATTGATGACATGCAGTCACTTTATGATGTACATCGGCGAATAGGGTGGGCCAATAGAATCCATCTCTGAGTATTTTGTTGGCTGTGACCTTCTAATTCAAATGGCCACCACATTCTCCTGTATGAAATTCTTGTAACACGTTGTCAGCTTCATCTTTCAATAAACAATTTAACAGAATGCCTCTAGGATCTTTCCAATACAAATTGCCTTCTAGAATACAGAATTTTAAGGCTTTCAACTTTAAAAATATAGCTTTAGTCTTAGT
Organism: Picea engelmannii; assembly: GCA_009831015.1. Lineage (NCBI taxonomy): Eukaryota > Viridiplantae > Streptophyta > Pinopsida > Pinales > Pinaceae > Picea > Picea engelmannii. The sequence goes on from ML787366.1 coordinate 147,190, forward strand.
CAAACCAGGGGGAGCTTGTAAATTTTTCAAAATGAATATAAGGTTTGCGTACCATGGAGAGTTGAGAAATACCTCTCTCACACTTGGAGTCGCCATCTCGCCCTGTTCATCTGCTGCAGCTAAAAAATTAATGTCAAGAGAATGGAAATTTGATTCATCCATTAATTTTGCTAGGCCTTGACCCTTGATTAGTTTCGTAGGCTTAATCTCTATATCATATTCTAAAATCACAGCAATCCATTTTCCCCTCCTCCCATCTGGGTTGTCCTGGGTCAAAATGTCTTTTACTACCACATTCGAAACATAAGCTATGGTGTGGGAATGGAGAATGTAGACTCTAAAGTCTTTTATGGCTTTTACCAAGGCAAAAGCTTGTTTCTCCATTATCTTGTAATTTGGAGCAGCGTCTCTTAACGCTTTACTAAAGAAAGCTATCGCATGCTCATACACTTCGTTGTTGTTTTGCAATAACACCGCTGCTATAGTATGTTCGGAGGCGAAAGAAAAAAGATAGAAATCCTTAGTAAAATCAGGACTGATCAAAATAGGGGCTTCTGTGAGTGCTTGTTTGACTTGCTCGAAAGAATGTCTGGACTCAGAGTCCCATTTTATTTTTACATCCTTTTTTAGCATATTTGTAATGTTTCTAAGGAGCTCGGCCAGATTGGGAATGAATCTTCGTAGAAAGTTTATTCTCCTGATAAAAGACTGTAGTTCTTTAAGGTTTCTTGGGTGTTCTAATTTTTGTATGGCCTCGATTCTGTTGGGGTCTATTTTGATTCCATCCTTGGATATGATGTGTCCTAGCAGTTTGCCTTCCTCTAAACCGAAAAGGATTTTCTAGGATTTAAAGAAATCCCAAACCTTCTACATTTCTCGAAGACTCGTCTGAGGTGTCGCAGGTGTTCGTCATCAGATCGGGAAAACACAGTTACATCATCTAAATAGAGGAAAATAAATTTACCCGATTCTTCCACGAAGGCGATATCCATCGCCCTCTGGAATGTGGCTCCTACATTCATCAGACCAAAAGGAATTTTCACATACATGAAAGTGCCCCATGGTGTGGTGAATGCAGTTTTGTCTTGGTCATCCGGGTGAACTAGGACCTGATTTTAACCCGAGAAACCGTCCAGCAGAGAAATCTGACTGGATCCGACCACCCTTTGTAGGATGTGGTCCATTTTGGGCAAGGGGTAATTGTCCTTCAGGGAGACCTTATTTAGATTTTGAAAATCAATGCACAGTCTGATTTCCCTAGATTTCTTACGTGTAGGGACCAAATTAGAGATCCATTTGGAAAAATGCAAAGGGACTATGATTTTGGCATCGTACACTTTTTTGATTTCCTTTTCTATCAGAGGGAGCAACTTGGGATTCATCCTCCTAAGTTTCTGTCTGAATGGTTTTTGGTCTTCCTTTATTGGAATCATGTGTTGTATGATGTTGGTATCATAAGCTTTCAAATCCTCATAGCCCCAGGCAAACACATCCAAATATTCTTTGAACAACTCAATGTATTTGAGTTTTTTCTCTGGGGGTAATGATTTAGACAGTTTGACTATCCTGGGTTTCTCTTCAGTCCCTATATTACAGTCTTCTACCTCTTGTCCATGTGCTTCAATTTTGGGTTTTTTGGCTATATCGTTAAAATCAAACAAGTCCTCTAAAGGAACTAGACCCCTAGGCAAAACGTTATTTTCAAATGTAAAACATCGGCATCCATTTCGTCATCGCCTAATTCTCCTGAATCTACGCTATTTACACTATCAATTTCAAAATCAAATCTATTTACATTTTCATCTTAGTTCTCTAAATCTATATTTGTACATTCAAAATCATTTTTACACTGCAGAAAGTCTTCGATTTGATCATCATTACCAAACACTTACCAATACCTGATATTATCGGGAACGGTTGGTCTGCATTTCACCTCCACAGTGTACGGGCGAGTCCGGCGGAAAGGAATCTTACATGCGGCTGCTGACATAGCCAATCCATCGACAAGAATGTTTTGTCCCCTCGGCATTACCTGCAAGTCAACTTCAGTGAAACATCTAAGGGAATCAAGAACGACATTCCTATAGGCTCTAAGACATAGGTCTTTCGCAGCGTACTCACCTTTGATTTGCTTGATTATCAACTCAGAACCACCTCTTACCATAATTTGTTTAGCACCAACTATTTTCAAAAGCTTCAGACCGAGCATCAAGGCTTCATACTCGGCAATGTTGTTAGTGCATTGAAAATTTAATTTGTAAGAATGGTTTTCTGAATACCCGTTTCTGTGATTATGCAGCCAAACTCCTGCTCCAGCTCCTTCTTTGCTTACTGCTCCGTCAAAATCCATGCTCCAGAATTATGTCGGTAGCTCTTCAGTTATCACGTTTTTCATCCTTGCTACCTCAATGGTTTCTTGGCCTTCATCTTGACTAGATGTATCTTTTGCCAGCTGAGTATCTTGTTCTCCCGTGTCACCCTCATTGTACAAGATAAAAGAATCCAAGTCGGAATGCGCAGAGTAAAGGGGATAGTTGTGTGGTTTTTCTTGGCTACTGACCATGTATTTCATCAAAGTTTCTCTGTATAGCCTTCTTTGTTGCCCAAAAACTGGGATAGTGGCATAAGACATATCTAGTTGCAGGGTTCCTCTCAACTTATCCCCCCAAGACTGAGATAGAAACATTCCATACTTCGGAGGGATGTCTGCAACTACCACATCCATTACCATGCTCTTCACAGGAATCTGAACCAAGGTGATGCATAGGTCCTTGATCAAACCAATACATCTAACTTTATTGGAGTCGAATGAGTGTAAATCCTTGTAAGGTCTAGTGACCTCCAGTCCCAGTTTCTCCATTACTGATTTAGGCATTAGGTTGTGAGAAGCACCCAAATCCAGCATATCATTATGCAATATCAGGTCATGTATGTTTAGACTGATGTAAAAAGGAGTGACATCACCAGTATCATCTCGACCATCTACTTCAGGTCCGAAAAGAAGTTCGGGTTGATCATAAGTAAGGTTCACAGTGTCTGAATGATTTGTTGATCCAATGGTTAAGGCCTTTATACCTATGTCGGTTTCAATGGTCAGTGCATTAATCACCTGTGAATGATAAACTTCTTTGTTCATCAACTTAGAAAGTGGGACGGGAATTTTTACTTTGGCCAATTCCCCCTCAAGGATGAAGGGTGTAGGAGTTCTACCTTGGCTCATCAATTTTGGTTTGTCCGCCACACTCTTCTGGCCGGAAGTACTGGGTGGAGTGGTAGGTGAAACCTTGGGCTATGACGATCTTCTCAGAATAGTAAGGTTTTTCTTCATAGGAACTTTGGCAATACTCTTCTCAGGAATCTTCTCGGTAGATGGCTCAGAGGCCTTCTTGGTTTTGACTACCTTCTTTGTTTCAATCGTCTTTTTTGGGGAACTCCCTTCTGTCTTCTTACTCCACAGGTTATACTGTCGGTGTACCTCCAAAATGGCATTTTCGAATGCCTGTTGTTCTACATCTTTAGCTTCTTCACTTACTTTTGTTTGATTGAGAAGAAAAAGTTATTGCTCTTCTTGGGTAAGGAAAATAGCTTCGTTATCGTGAATGCCCATGAGATTTATATGAGTATCTTCCAATTCCTTGATCACTTCCTCCCCTTCATCAGCATAATTTTCTTGTAGAGGTGGTCTGATCTGCTGATCTAGACCCCTCTTCTCTCTTTTATCCCTAGGATCTCTCTGTCTGATTTGAGGAGGGTTTCTCCTAAAGTTGGGATTTTGAACCTGAGGAGATTGTGGGTTTTCTCTTGGAGGATTTCTGTCTGACACAGTAAGTCTTTCCATCATTCTTTCCATTTCTCTGGCCAAAGAATCCAATTTGGAATTTGAGGTCGACGTGAAAGGTTCTTCTTTAATTGTGACTCTCCTCTCTGACCTCTGACGTGCCCTTTTTTCCAGCAAGTTGGCCTCCACACTTATTGCATTTTTCTGCATGTCTTCTAGGGTGGTAGAATTTCTTTCCCTTAGTTGGTATGACATATCAGTGTCAAAGCCATCATGGAATCTTATCAAGGCCAAACCCTATGGAGGTTTGATTTCAGTTGGGATTGCATTATACAGGTTGTTGAAACGAGTGCAGTAATCTTGCACTATCTCACCTTGATTTCTTCTGATATTTTCGTATTCTGACAAAATTTGCAGAGGGTTTTTCTTTACCTCCCGTCTGTCTAGAAAACTTCTTTGGAATGCAGTAAGGTCAAGGACTGAGGTGGCATGCAACCCTTTATACCATTTTTTAATGTCACCTGTCAAACTTTGAGCAAACAATCTCATTTGAACGTCAACTTCATCTACTTCATGCAAATCATAATAATCATTCATTTTATCTACGTGTTGTTGTGCGCTCAAAGGTCCTATTGCATCGAACTGTGGAAGTCTTGTTTGATAGTCTTGGGGCATGGCATGTAGAGGTGTAGCCAACACCAAGGGAGCATATCGAGCTGCCATGATGGGTGGAGGAGGTGGGACGACAACCTGGATGATCGGCGAGGTAACGACTGAAGACAAGGATGAGGAGGGACTGGATAGCACTGAGGGAGTGACTTGCGGTTTCACAGTGGGAGACAGAACTTCAGGGGTTCGGGGTTGTAAAACAGTTGGGTTGAAAATGATTCCAGTCACAAAACTATCAGACCATGTTCTAACCAGGCTTTGTTGTGAAAAGGTGTCAAGGTCAGGGTTTTGAAAGGTAACAGGTTCCCCTAAAAAGGAAAGGGACTTATGCAAGGGAGAATGACTCACTGAGCCTTCAAATAAGTTCTTTTTCCTGAGTAACTATTCTGGGTTATCCATCACTATCGCAGGTTCTGGGTCTGGATGAGATCGAGTATAAAATTTCTTAGGAGCCAGATTTGTTTTTGATTTTTTATATAAATACTTTTTAGTTTTATGAGTCCGGAAAAAATATGTACAAAATTTAATCAACCTCTAAACATTACTTTCTTCTCAAATTTACAATATTCCAGGAACAAACTTTCTTTTTAGGGGAAAGAAAATGTGAAATTATAATTTTTTATGTTTTGTTCCCCAGCGGAGTCGCCACTATGTTAGCACTTGGTAAATTTCCTAGAGGTTGACAGTAGAAGAAATCTACTAAGGTAACTTTATCCAACCACTTTTGAAGCTGGGATCTAGCCCTTCCAACTTCAGAGAGGGATCTCTCTTTCTAATTTAGCTATGTTTCCAATTTTAAATATTAGTCTAGGTAAAGAAATAGGTCGGTTTTGTTGTCAAAGTGTTTTTTTGAATTGGTTGAGACAGTCTACACATCCATTGGGCTATGGGGTATGTGTTTTAATAAAATATGAAATCTGAACCAGAAACGCAAAGGAAAACTTTCACAGGGTGAGATAATATAATCACTAGATCTTTTAGTAGCTTAAATGATGAACAGCAGAAAAGATGAAAAACATAATTTCAACAAAGAGGCAGCTAAGAATTTCTTTATTGAAAACACCAGAAGATAAAACACTAAAATCTTTCGAGTCAGAAACAGGGTATACGAGATAAATCCTGCAACCTTCGTTACTCTTAAAGATTAGATTTAGAAAACAGTATGATAACAAAGAGAGAATAACATTCAACTTAGAGAGAAAAACATCACCAGTGAGTACATGCAAGAATCCTGTAAAAGTGCCTCCTTTTATTAATATAAGATATCTTCAAAAAGATTATAGTCTGATAGTGTCAGGGTGTGAAGATCAAAAACCCTCAATACTTTGAAAGGTGAAGTATTTATAACTCAAATTACAAACGTTCCTGTCATAAATGACCAGGACGTGCTAAATCTATTTTTAGCCTAACTAATTTAACAAATTTCCTAAATCTAGGAACTGCTTGATGACATGGTGTAACTGCACGTTGATTTCTGGGTGGGTCGTTGATGAAGCCTTTACATGACCTCATCTGACTAGACAGATGACTGGACTAGGACAGCTCATCTATTAATCAATCAAATCACATAGTTCCTCCCATCTAAGATGACTGGGCACATTGACTTTGAGCAGCCTTCAATACACTTCGTCCATCTCTGTGTACTTGGCGAGTGTAGGCTTGGTGAGGAATATGTATCGAATCTCATGTTGGATGATGATGTCCCACTGAAGGGCATCTAGAAATGCCTTTCCATTGATGCTCCCCTGAATCCCTGCAAAATTCGAATTGCCCTTAGACACATCAGCCAATCTCTTCTTGTAACCTGGGAGTGTCATCAGTTTATCATTAATTACGTTCAGACCAGGTAGATCTTTCTTCTGGAGGGCCTCAGTCTTACTGAAGAATCTTTGTACCCCTTGGTCCATGGCCTGAACCTTTTCTTCCAACTGAAGCATTAATCCTCTCTTGGTCAGAACCCTTTTGACCTCAAGGATGGTCTTTGTTCTATCTTCAATCTTCAGCTCTTCCAACTCTTCCCTGGTCTTAGAATTGAGGAACTTGATGATCTCATTTGCCTATGTTGGCATGTCTCCCAATTCTACTCTGATCTTCTCGATGGCCTGTTTGCTTCTCTGTACCAATTCATTCTACTCAAACATGATCTGGATCATGGACCATATCTCATTCATGGACTTAGTGATGTTTGTCCATACACTCTCATTAACCTCGGCCAATGTCTTTCCTGCCACTGTTTGCTTCCGAAGCTGCTATAGCTCCTGCTTGACCTACTCTGTCACCTGATTTTTCTTGGAGAGGCTGGTCGAGAAGGAAGATTTTAGTTCTTGAAGGTTCTCAATCTCCTTCTTCAGCCTGTTGATCTCTGTTTCCTGCGGGTTCATATTTTCCATGGACTTATCCAGGTCGGTTGTCTTCTCCTGGGATGTCAATGGAGTCGTGGATGGGACTGTTGTCACTGATGTTTTCCTCACTCTCTAAATCAGAATGGAACTCAATGGAATGACTTCCATTGGCTTCAGTTGCTCTTTCTCTTTTAATAGTTTCTCCATCTCAGCTTCCATTTCTTTGAGCTGTGCATTCTGCTCCATGAGAAGCTTGAGCATTTCATCCTTCTCGCCTTCTTTCTTTGCTATCTCCTTCACCTGTGAATCCTATGTGGGTGGGAGATTCAGTTGTTTCCTCAAGGATGTTATATCATCATTTTTCTTCTTTATCATTTCCTCAGCTGCTTTCACGTTTCAAGGATCATAACCGATCTTGAGGACTAGCTCCTCCAAAGTCTTGATCCTATTGTCCTTTGCAAAGGACGATATCTTCTCCAGCTTGAGTTGTGTTTGAACATTGTTCAGGGACACTTGCAACTTGGACACAGAGGTGGAAGCATGCGCCAATGTATAGAACACCATTTCCCCTGTCTTCTTGTGCAGATCCATCTGAACGGCTGGGTTCATGTCCTTCGTCTGGAATTTGAAGGTAGCCCTCTTGTAGTCAATGATCACCTTGGGATTTGGTACCTGTGCCTGGAGGAATTCCATATGCATTCTGCCCTTCTCGGTGTTGAATGTTGATAGTGGCCTATGTTGCGCAGTCGATGTCTGCTTCTAGAATTGGGTGCAAGTACTGCTGGTCAGGGTCTGGTTCCTTTTCTTTATCAACTCGTATTTTTCAAAAATGCTCAACTTGGGTCCTACCTTGCCTGGTTGAGTGTCCAATGGGGAGTCTGTGGATTTTTTCGGCAATGCTGGGGTAATGACCTTATGGAGGCTCGAACCGAAGGGTAGAATAATAGACTTGGTCACTGTGGTAGATGGGGCTTCTTTTTCCCTGGTTGGGCTAGGGACTGACGAAGTCTTAGGCCTCTTGGTATGCAACTGGAATTCCTCGGAAGATACCTCAGTGACAGGCGGAGATAAATCCTGCCTCGACCTCTTCTCTTTAGGGACCTGTGGAGTGGTCGTTTGTGACACAGTGGCCAGGGGATCCTGTTGTCCTACTTCCATCAATGTGTTAGGCTCCCAGGCTGTCTGATTTGCATACTTCTAAATTTCAGGCCTAGACACATGAACATAAGGGATGTTTTTGTTCTTCACCCTCATCTCTGAGATGATCCCACATGGATCATAATGCCATGGGAAGCTCATGGAGAACTTCATCTCTCTCAACATCATGTCTGTTTCTTCCCCAGCACCATGATTGTTGCAGATGAAGGAGCCAATCTGCCCCTTGATTCTAAGTTGTTGCTTTTTCTTCAATGACACAAAATGGATGTCATCGGAATTTATTATCTACCTTATATATTCTAGAGCAAATATTCTGACAGGAAGATACTTAGGCAGATTATATGGTGCCAACTCGCACCCGTATACTCTGATCTCGGTGTGATCTTTATACAAGTACCAATCCATGGTCTTTGTGTTGTCCGAGAGATGCAGGATTCTCTAGACTTCGTCATTTATTCAAGGCTCTATCCTGCCACCTAGCATGCTTACCACAGGGTGGTAGAATTGATCGACAAACTCCTTGAAACTGAAATCAGTGGAGTTTTGCTTGAGCAAGGAGGTCCATGCACTGACTACCTAAGGTCTACCATCTCCATCCATCTTCTGCATGGAAAATCCAAATTTATCCACCTAGAAGAAGATGAACAAATATGCTAGTATCGATGAGTATCTAAACATGCCTTCCGTGCCGAAATTCATGAACTGTTCGTGAATATTGTCTTCCAAGAATGTACTGAAATCAAACTGGGTGGTGGGATTTTCATCGGTAGAGAAAATGGATAGAAAACCCTGAATGGGCTCATCTACCCACTGATCAGAATAATATCCTAACAAAGCACAAAGGGATGAGATGACATGGTTTCCCTTAGTGGAGAACATGGAAGACGGATAAGGAGGATTTGTGGAGGGAAATTCAGTGGATGGGGGAAGGAAAAGATCGAATATTTGAGCTCTTTGGGGGAAGGTCATCTTCTGGTATAATTCTGTTAGAATTTCCAGGTTGAAGGGAGACGCAGAGTCAACTCGGGGTATTTGCATCATATGGTCTATGGATTCGGGCGTGATGAGGAACAGGATCTCTCCAGATGAGGAGATGATGGCTCTTTGTTCAGGAATATAGTGAGCTTGGCACTTGAGAGCGAACTCGGGAAAATGGTGGATCTGAGGGAAGAGGTAGAGGGGTAAATTGGACTCCCAGAGTCCAATTTCATCACTCTGGTCCAGGAAAACTTCCCTGAGCCACGACTGAAGGTTTGAGAGATCGAAATTTCATTTTGTATCTATGATTAATCTATATTTGTCAACTAGTGGGATCCTGTCCAGGTCGATGGGAGGCGGGAGAAACGGATTCTCCTCTCCTTCTTCTTGTTTGGATTTTGGCTCCATTTCTGCAACAATACCTGCAATGAAACACAATGTTAGTGGGGGCGACTGACTATGGATGAGGGAAACTAACTGTAACGGAGGAGTAAGCGGTGAATTTCTCTGGTGCGATGGGTGAATAATGAAAGTAAGGGGAATAACGGTAGTTTTAAGCAAATGGGGGTCGGTGGGGCATGGGAGACAGGTCAGCTGGATAACGGATAGGTTATCCAGTAATAAATGGCCAATGGATCATTTTGAGGGTGAGATGGCGGGTGATGGTGGCTAAGGGATATGGATGGGTGACATGGAGGTTGTCAATTGGAGTTAAAAGTCATAATAAGGGGCTTGCCACGAGCGAATATGGGGGGGAAGGACTGACGACAATTATGGGACATGCCCAGTTTGGAAAAGGTGGAAGGTGACATCCAGAGGTGACGGAGGTCTGTCAGATAGCAGATGGTGATAGGACTCAGGGAAATAGATCGATGCCATGTATAACAAGGGACCTACCAAAGGAAGAAAACCATTCCAGAACCCCCCCCCCTCAGTTAAAAGCAGATCATTCGGGGGGGTTCGAAATCCATTTTGGGTCATTGATCTACGCGCCTGTTTCTGAGTTGTAGATCTTTGCGCTCTATTTATCACTCATTCCGGACCCCCCCCCCTTCCATTAAAGGCAGAATGGATGGGGGGGTCCGGAATCCAAAACTGACCATAGATTTGAGCGCTCGATCCTGAGCCGTCCAGATGAGCGCGAGTCTTATCATCGATTCCGGACCCCCCCCCCGGGTTAAAAGCAGAAAGGTCGGGGGGGTCCGGAATGATCTGTCCACCGTAGATCTAGGCGCCATGATCAGGACCATTGATATGTGCAGGGAGCATAAGTGGGGAGCAGAAAACACATGCACCGGGGAAAACTTAGGATAAACGCATTTTATTGGTTTTTCCCTAAACTTTTCAAGTAGACACCACCATGGGGCTCGACCAAACGATCTTCTAAGCATATGAAACATGATGCAACATTTTCATCAAGCTGGTTTTATTAAAATGAAACAATAAAACAACTAGCCTATATTCTAACCTATCTTCCTATGACAATTAACCCAGATTAGACTATTGGGTTAAGAAATTACTCTACCCTGGGGCTATCTGACCAAGATTAGACTGTCTGGCCAGATTTATTCACTGATCTAACCTAGACACTTTGGCTAAGATTAAACTATTTATCCAAATTCATTCACTACGCTATCAAAATCAAATTTAAAAAGAACTTGGCCATGCTTGAAATGTATGGACCAAGTTACTATTATTGCATGGGGCTTTTATTGAAATTATTTTATGCCCTCTTTTTCTTTTTCTTTTTCTTTTTTTTTTTTTTCTTTTTCTTTTCTTTTTTCTATTTTTCTTTTCTTTTTTTCTTTTTCTTTTCTTTTTTCTTATTCAAATTATTTGCAGAATGAAAAATCATTTGTCAACAAAAACACTAGAGGCAGATAATATCTCAGTCACCAATTGATCCTATAACTTATAGGATGATAACAGTTACGACACAAAAAACTTACCCTGTATCCTCATGCTACACCCAGTACAGAACCTGAAACTTCTCTATGGATAGACACTGAGGTTGAAAGTGCTCTTCCTGTGATAACTATAGGAAAGGCCCTGAGTTTTAAGGATGAGATAGAGGATGATTTAATCAACTATTTTAGTTGTGACCCCTCTGTCATTACACAGCACACGCACCACCAATTAATTAGAGTCTTTGACCCTATGGCCTCAAAAGAAATGAACTTGGAACTTGCTGACAATCAGAGTGATTCAGCTGTAACAACAGTCGTTGTAACAACAAATGCTATAACAGTAGATGATGAAATAGTAACAGCTAAATTATTTCCCAAAATCAGTTCCAAACGCGTCACTATGGAAATTGAACTTGGAAAAACCTTGAACATCAATCCTGATCTTTCCCGCACTGAAACTCGCCGAATGATGAATTTACTAATTAAACATAAAGAATCATTTGCATGGGATTACATGGATATGAAAGGCATCCCCTCTGAGCTATGCACCCACCATATATACATCAAAGAAGAATGCCAACCCATTTGCCAACTACAAAGGAGGATGAACCCAAACCTTAAAGAAATTGTTAAAGAAGAACTTCATAAACTTCTCAACACCGGATTCATCTATCCTATATCAAACAGTGAGTGGGTATCACCATTGGTTATTGTACCTAAAAAGAATGGTAAGTGGAGAGTGTGTGTGGACTATCGAGCCCTGAATAAGGCAACGCAGAAGGATCATTTCCCTCTGCCATTTATTGATCAGGTTTTAGATAACTTAGCTGGAAAGAAATATTTTTCTTTCCTAGATGGATTCAATGGCTATAACCAGATACAAATTGCCCCATAGGACCAATATAAGACCACCTTTACCAGCCCTTGGCAAACATTTTCCTACAAGGTTCTCCCATTTGGCTTGTGTAATGCACCAGCCACTTTCCAAAGAGATTTGATTGGTATTTTCTCTGATATGGTGAATGATTGTATGGAAATATTCATGGATGACTTTACTCCTTATGGGACTGAATTCAAAGATGCTTTGTCTAATCTGGAGAAAGTTCTCAAAATATTTAAACAGTCTCATCTCTCTTTAAGTACAGAAAAGTGCCATATGATGATGCGCGAAGGGGTAGTGCTAGGACACTTCATCTCTTATGCAGGGATTCAGGTAGATCTAGCCAAAATCCAGGTAATTTTGGACATTCCAACTCCATCAACTCAGAAAGAGGTAAGAAGTTTTTTAGGACATGCTGGGTATTACAGAAGATTCATAAAAAAATTCTCTAAACTTGCCTCTCCATTGTTTTTCTTACTAACAAAAGATGTTAACTTTCATTAGACTAACGACTGTGCATTGTCTTTTGCAGACCTTAAACAAAGATTATCTACAACTCCCATCTTGAGAGGGCCCAATTGTGCTTTGCCTTTTCACATTTCTTCAGATGCCTCAGGCACTGCAATTGGTGCAGTACTATGGAAACAGGAGGACAAAGAACCCTATGCTATCTACTATATCAGCAAGAACATGGCTCCTGCTAAGTTAAATTACACAGTTACTGAAAGAGAATTCCTGGCAGTAGTATATGAAATCAATAAATTCAGGAATTATGTAACTGGTTACCCAACTTTTATCCATACTGATCATACAACCATAAAATATCTAATGAATAAACCTATTACTAATGCCTGAGTGACAAGATGGTTATTACTACTACAAGAATTTGGCATCACTATAGTAGATAGACCAGGAAAAGAAAATGTGGTTGCTGATTTTCTCTCAAGATTACATATAAATGATGATAATTCACCTGTAGGTGTTTCCTTTCCTGATGAACATTTGTTTGCAGTATCTGCTCACTCACCCTGGTACACATACATTGCTAATTATCTGGTTGAAGGGAAGGTACCTCCCCACCTATCTCCTAGGGAAAGAAGGAAAATTATTCAAAAGAGTGTCAGGTACAGTTGGATAGGAGGATACCTCTTCTACACAGGCCTAGACCAAGAAATTAGGAGATGTGTGAGGGATGATGAGGTTTATGATCTACTGAAAGCTTGTCATGATGGCCCTTGTGGGGATCATTTTGTTGCAAAAAGGATTGGGCATAAAGTTTTAAGGATGGGCTATTACTGGCCCAACATATTTCAAGATGCCAAGAATTATGTCCAAGCTTGTGACAGATTCCAACGCATGGGTCAGCCAACTCACAGGGATGAGATGCCACTCCAGCCTCAGGTAGTGTTAGAGACTTTTGAAAGATGGGCCATGGATTTTGTAGGACCCATTCATCCACCTTCCAATCAGAAAGTTTATATATTGGTTTGTACAGACTACATGACCAAGTGGGTGGAGGCAAAAGAACTTATTAGAGCATCAGAAGAGGTTGTCTTAGCATTCTTGTTTGAAAATATATTTTTAAGGTTTGGTGTTCCTAGAGAACTGGTCACCGATGGAGGACCCCCTTTCACATCACATAAATTTGAAGATCTACTCAGTAAATATCATGTTTTACATAGAATAGCTTCTCCATACCATCCACAAGGCAATGGCCAAGTGGAAAGCACAAACAAATTTATTGAATCCATTCTTACTAAAATAGTGAGAGAAAATCATAAAGATTGGTCTAACAGACTGCATGAAGCTCTATGGGCTTACCGAACTACTTGGATGAGCACGACTGGTTTTTCTCCTTACAAGCTGGTATATGGAAAAAGCCTTGTTTTTCCCATTGAATTCGAAATCAAAACCTTAAGAACTTTATCAGCAGTCAATCTCGACTTGACTATGGCACAGAAAGCCAGACTGTAGCAGCTCAATGAGCTTGATGAAAAGAGTTTGGATGCCATCCATCAAACCACAGTGATTCAACAACAAAGAACAAAATGGCATGACTGAATCATTAAGAAGAAATTATTTCAAAAAGGAGATTGGGCTCTGTTGTACGATTCACGCTTTAAGTAATTTTAAGGTAAGTTGCATACATGATGGTTAGGGCCTTACGAGGTAGACACCATATTTCCCAATGGGACAGTCTAGTTGATTACTATTGAAGGATCCAATACACACTTACATGCAAATGGTCATCGCCTGCGTCTATATCAGCGTCCACTATCCAAGGCAGAATTCAAAACTAGTTGTACAACTGATATAGATTATCAAATCTTGAATGGAACGAAGCTTGCTCCTTCCCCTTCTGAACTTTAGGACTTATTTTTCTCAGACTTTGTATATAAATGATCTCAGCAAATTTTGCATTTCTCTATTTTTAGTTGAAATTTTTCTATTTTTCTTTACTATGCTAATAAAGCCTTAGAAGGTATCAGGCAATTCTGTGTGTCCAGGTAGATTGATGAACTGAAGGAAACGATGCACTCATGGAAGTTGAAAAACTTCCTAGAATCGAAGTAAGGCATCATTTGGGCAATTTCCTTGTTGTTACACCTTTTTCCGATAAATTGGCCAAATTCAATGCCATTACACCTTTTCCTGATAAATTGGCCGATTTCCTTGTTGTTACACTTTTTTCTGATAAATTGGCCAAGTTCAATGTTGTTACACCTTTTCCCCATAAATTGGCCGATTTCCTTGCTGTTACACCTTTTTCCGATAAATTGGCCGAATTAAATGTTGTTACACCTTTTCCCGATAAATTGGTCGATATCAATGGTGTTACACCTACCTCTGACATTTTTGAAAAGAACCTGTTGATACACTAATTACTGTTGTGCTTTCTTGCCACTTCACTCTTTCTTTTTTTCGATGTTGTGGCTCCAGCCCTCCAATCATTCGTGCAATAGCACCTCTGATTAGACATTACTGATGCTTTCTATCAGAAAGTATTTCTTTATGATGACGTCACTTCACATTTGGCGGTATTCATTTGGCTCACTACAGTAAGGTCTACGATTCTGCACAAGCCATCATTTTTCTCATGATCCTTCATCATGCCATCTATTATGCACCATTTTGACGGCGGTTGGATTGTGCAGTTACTCCAACTGGTAGTTATGTGCGGTAAGATTTGATGTACGTAATTAATCCTATGTGTTCAAGTAATGAAGATCTAAAAGCATGATTTCCTATTTACTAACCGGTTACACCTGGAGCCAATCCACTTAGTTGGGGGCGGGGGGGGGGTGGTCGAAATGTAAATCTATCCATTCATTCTGAAGTTTATACACACCTCCACCACCTTTCCACTACACTTCTTTTAACTAAGACACTGTATTCTCTCTGCAAATCATGTTCAAGCTTATTGCGACTCTGATTTAGGTGATAGCTTCTCCTCCTATGTGCCTATAACTCTCAAGAAACATCATGGGAGGATTAGCTGTGAGACATGAACCCGCAACTCTAGATATTTTACTGCTACACCCAGAGGCCTACCAAATATTTCTTTAAGTAGGTTGGATATCGTATTTTAAGAAGTTGAAAGAGTTTAGTTAGGACAAAGTATTGGAATTCAGTCAGAATCTTACTGAAGGGTACTCAATGGTGAATGGGGTAAGGATTCTAGTAACAGAAGCAAGCATTGTTGTTGTAACAAGATTGCCAAGAATAGGAGACCGATGGTTTAACAGAAAAACACATATCCCAGACGCACAGAAGGGGTTCCTCGTCAACACTGAGCGAGTTCAGAACAAGGACAGAGGTGTAGACGTCAATTCCTTACTAGAACCATGGGGGAAAGTTTCAGAATTTCTTAAAAGGTACATCACCTGTGAAGGCAGATACCAAGTTGCTTATTTTTCGGATTTTATCTTATTATCACATCTGCAACATCAGAAATTGATAAACATCCCTTATTATCTCCTACAATCATTGCATAACATGGCCCATTTTGTAAACAAATCCAAGATCCCCAAGAATTGTGTTTCTAATCACAGACTCATCGGCCTCTTAATTCATAGAGGTATGGGCATTTATAATAACCCATCACCTGCTGCAGCAGCCCAGCCACAGTCTGTAAGTCCAGAAAGGACTGAACCAGTCCTTGAAACTGAAACCCATGGACCTCTTCCAGAGTCTTTACCCTCAGCTGCAACAACAACCTAAACTCCTTCTGTCACTGTCCATAGGACGCCTCATAAGAGTAACCGTGTAACCCGAAGCCATCCTGGCACCACACAGACAAGCCTCGATGAATTTGAATTACAACAACCTGTAGCTATGAAAAAACAAATAGATGAGGATCCAACCGCTCGACCATAATCATAGCACTTGGCTGATACACCGATTATTGAAATCCAACCCCCTGCTTCTGACAAGAAAAAACCTGATCCTACCTATGCATTACCTAAAAAGCGAGCAAGAATAGCATGGTCTTCAATACCATCAATACCGCTTACCCCCTCTTCTAAGGCACCAACTATCACACAGACCACACCTACTACTACTACAATCACAAAGGATTCTCCTATTACTACTACAGCCGATCAAGCACCTACTAGCATTACCTATGCATTTTTGCAGAAGAGGAAACATCCATTCAAAGGAAAACCTTGGATGTCCATTGGTAAAATTGGATCAAAACAGAACCCTCTAGCTGCTGCAACAGAGAATTCTCTAGGGGTACAAATACCAGGTTTTACCTTATGTCCAGAACTACAGGAAACTATCTTCTCCTTTTAAAGCGAATGTACCCAATTCCTAGCGGAATCATCGGTGCTCCCTAATGATTCTACGCATCCTATGTCTGTTGAAGAAATCCAAATTATCTCAGACCCTGGTATACCATAATGTCCTCCTTGTGTGATTGAGGAAGAACATCTTGTTCCTCCTCTAGAAGCAAAGAAAAAGACCACTACTTTCATTTCTACTTTACCTAGGAGAAAAACCAGGTCCACCAACTCTATTGAAGCTGCAATTGGAAATAAAAATATGGAGCGGGTCATTCCTATTCTTCAACCACTGTCATCTATGCTTGATATGAAGATAGTTCCACAAGAATCAACTCTCCACGTCGAGACTGACCCACAAGAACCAGTCCTAACAGATACAGTTGTTACACAAGAACCAGTTGCTCCACAAGAGATTTTCCCACCAGAGCTCAAGATATTAGAACCACCTGTCCATGTTGAGTCTGTTCCAAAAGAACTAGCTCCGACAGTCACAGCTGTTACACAAGAACTAGTTGAATAGCATGATGAGGATGTTCCACTTGCAAATTTATTTGCCCAAATTGAGCAAAAGATAAAGAATACAGAAAATTCCAAGATTATGGCACTGATATCAGAAAATAATAACCTTAAAGAAGAGATAAAAGCATTGAAGCAAGAAGTGGAAGTGTCTCAATAGAAGAATACAGAAGGTATAACCATGGACATCCTAGCACTAACAAAAGTTGTTATGGGCAGATAAAAAGAACTCATGTGTTTTGAATGTGGAAACATTTACTATGAGGCAGGATATGAGGTAGTCAAAGTTCCAGTGGCTACAAAACCAGCAAATGTATCAATCAAGATTGAACATGGACTCCCTTCTACACAAACATCAACAAAACAGGGGAGATCTCAACATCATAAATCAGCACCTGGTATGCCAGCCGCTTGCAAACAAGAACCTCTATTTCATCCACGAGTTGTTACTCGAGCAACTCAAACTGATCCTATTATCAAGAAAAGAACCCAAACAGATGGTTGAAAAATCAGATTTCTTCTTTTTGACACAGCATTCCTCATTACCAGTACTTAGAATATTCTCTTAACAATTTTTCACTAGATCAGATACTCATATACTTCAGTTACAAAATAAGGTTTGAATGTGTTTTTGCATGAGGACATGCAATGTCTTCAGTTGGGGGGTATGTTAGGACCCTGAAATGCCCTTTTTCACTACACATTTTGATCATTCAACCCTCTCATTTCCTAAGCTAAATGACTACTATAATGAGAACTAAGACCCTTTTTCCCAAGGTACGAACTATTCATATTGCTTTTATGTTTTCATTTACTTAGCATGTTTGATTCAATATGATCACATATTTTACCCATGAAATAATTCAACTAATGATCAAAATGATAGAACAGCCACTTCAAGGATCGGGTCGTTGTTGTCACAACTATGCGCAATTCCTGGGAGCTGTTACAGGATTGCTGCAACGGATGCCCATTAATCCTGGAAGCTGTTACGGGACTTCTGCAACAAATGACCATCAATCCTGGAAGCTATTACACAACTGCTATGACAGAAGCCTGTTAATCTCAAAATCTATTACAACAGATGCCACCAGTTCTGTTGTGATACGACTACTACAACACCTGTTGATTAGAATGTTGGCTCACGATGTTGATGGAGGAAAATTCAATATTTGATGTTTATGATATCTAACGAACAGCCTGAGAATCGGGGATTCTCAAGACTACTCTGTTTCTGAACATTGATTGACTCTGACTTTAAATAGCAGAGCTTTTATAATGTAAAGGTTGGTTAGTCTTTTGGTTTGAATGGAAGAAAGGAACAATTATTGTACTCAAACATCTTTTTGGAAAATGAATGAAGAACTGGATTGAATTTCTTTAACATACTGTGATCTATCTCTTTGAGTGGATTCAGTGAGAAGGAAAGGGCCCACCTTCTTCACCGATTACCCTCTATTTCGAATTCTAGATTTAGTTGTTTTCATTGCAATTGGTTTAACTGTTAGATGTTTCTGAATGCAACTATTGTTACAGTTTAGTCCCTTCCTGATAAATGCGCATAGATTTGTCTCATGAGAAT
The DNA here is from genome assembly GCA_009831015.1 of Picea engelmannii. Lineage (NCBI taxonomy): Eukaryota > Viridiplantae > Streptophyta > Pinopsida > Pinales > Pinaceae > Picea > Picea engelmannii. Next base: position 165,787 of record ML787366.1, read on the forward strand.
TAGAAGTCAGTAGTTGAGCATGGTTGGAGAGTTACTTTTTCTTTTTTTGCATTAAGTTTAAATCTTGTTCTGGAGAATTAAAAGTGTGAATTAGCTTCTTGCAATAAGTAGATTTCCCTTCAGCAATAGCATAGAATTTCTTCCTGCAAAAGTAAATTAGAAAGTTAGATAGGGTAGGCAATTCATGGTGTTGTAGATTCATCAATTTAGATTTCAATTATGATTTTAAGTCTGTAGCACTCCAGCTGTATCGGAACAATTGTGTCTGCAATATTGTTTGTTTGTTTTTATTAGAAGAAATTCCCTACTGCAATTAGATTAGAGATGCTTCCATTATCTAGCATAGACTGTGCAGAATTATCTTGAAATAACAGACTTCCCTAGGTTGACAATTTATATTGAACACTTTGATTTCCATTTAATTAGACAATTAAAGTTCCCAACAACCATCCCTTCTTTCGACAGATTGTCCAAATACACCGCCAAAGACTGGGTACAGAAGCTAGACACATATTAAAAGCTCAACCAGATGACTGAGACAGAGGCCATCAGTTTCATGACCTTACACTTGGAGGGTGAGGCACACAAGTGGTGGTATCATGGACTACTAACATTGGGTCACAGTCGCATCACCTCCTATAGGGAGTTTACAGATAGGCTCATGGATAGGTTTGATAGGAAGGATCCCGAGATACACCTCAGGGATCTAGCCTAGTTGAGACAAATTGGCACAGTAGAGGCATTCACCACAGAGTTTCAGTGGGTAGTCGTGGCAGTGACAGATATATCAAAGCCCAGGTTGATCATGCTATTCACAAAAGGACTCATAGATCCTTTGAGAGGATGGATGAAGGCATATAGGCCTCCCGCTTTGCAGGATGCCATCCTTTACACTCGAGATCTGGCAGACTCAGTGTTAAATACTAAAAATTTATCCAAACCATTTGTGCCCGAGAGAGATCGAGACAGGAAGCCATTCCAGAGAGAATGGAAGGGAAAGGAGAAGTTGAATTATGAGACTAGGAAAAATCTTATGAGGAAGAAGATTTTCTTCAGTTGCAGAGATCCTTAGGTCCCAAGCCACAGGTGCATGGACAAGGGAGAGGTTCATTATATTAAGGTAGTAGAAGATAGCGTGGACAGTGAGGAGGAGGAGTAGGATAGTGTATCCACTAGTTCAGAGGAGGAGTCAGCACCAGCAGAGGAGAAGCCTCCCTATAGACCAGTGACACCCACAGGAGCCCATCCTTCAGTAGTCCCACAATCGCCAGAACATGCTAACAGGAGGAAACCAACAAAGGGAGGTGTCATAGCGAACCTTTATGGTATTCCCGGGTATGATATCCTCTGTATCAGAGGGCTTATTTAGGGGCAATGGGAAATCACCCTGATAGATGGTGGGGTCACCCACAACTTCATCGACGCTTCACTTGTATTGAGACGAGCACTTCAGATAGAGGAGTTTGAGGGGTTTGATGTTGTGGTAGCAGATGGCCACACAGTAGAGTATCTAGACAGAGTTCCAAACTTGGAGATGAAGTTAGGAAACTACATAGTGAGAGACACATTTTATGTGGTTTACCTATCGGACACAGATGTGGTGTTAGGAGTTTAGTGGATGATTACCTTGGGAAAAATCACTACCAACTACCAAACCTTGGAAATGGGATTCAGAGAAAAGGATGGGAAAAAGGTTGTCCTAAGAGGTATGTCGACAGGAGCACCCAGGACAGTTTCAGCTAAGAGGATGGAGAGGATATTTAGACATGGGGAGGTAGCATATGCCAAAAAATGCTTGATCACTACTCATAATGATTCAGAAGGTCGACAACAATACCATAGAGAGATCAAGAATTTATTGGGACGACATCGACAGGTCTTTGAGGAAATTCCACCAGGGAGACCACCTGAAAGGGGGTTTGAGCACACCATTGAGTTGGAGGAGGGGGCCAAACCTATGATCACCCCCCCCTATTGTCATCCTAGGAGGTTCAAGGATGAGATAGAGAAGGCAATCAAGGAATTGTTGGTGATGGGACACATCAGATCGAGAAGTAGCCCATTTGCTTCTTTAGTTGTCTTAGTTCTGAAGAAGGATAGCACCATGAGGATGTGCATTGATTACCGAGCCTTGAACAAGAAAACCATAAAGAACCAATACCCTATCCCATGCATTAATGAGTTGATGGATGAATTGCATAGGGAAGTTTTCTTCTCAAAAATTGATCTATGCTCTGGATATCATCAGATCAACATCCGAGAGAAGGACATAGAGAATATGGTGTTTCGATGTCATTTTGGACACTTCGAGTTCCTGGTTATGCCATTTGGGATAACCAATGAACCCACTACATTCTAGTCTTGCATGAACCATATATTCAAGGATCAGTTAAGGAAATCAGTCTTGGTTTTCTTCGATGACATCTTGATCTATAGTTGGTCATGGCAAGAGCATATGAGGCACCTGGATGAGGTATTGAGCATCATGGAGGCATATTCATTATATGCCAAAGTGTCCAGGTGTGATTTCAGTATGACAGAGTTGCTTTACTTAGGCCACATCATCAGTGCACAAAGGGTATAGGTTCACCAAGAGAAGATCAGGGCCATTCTAGATTGATCAACGCCCAAGAATGTGATATAATTGAGGAGCTTCTTCAGGCTATGGAGCTATTACAGGCGGTTCATCCGAGATTTTTCACATCTTTGAGCACCACTGACAGATCTTCCCAAGCATGGGGCCTTCATATGGACCGATAAATCACAGGAATCCTTTGATCACATGAAGGAATTCATGGGCACTTGTCTAGTGTTGGCACTACCAGACTTCACCTTGCCATTTGTACTAGAGTGTGATGCATCCGATGAAGGGATCGGTGCAGTTTTGATGCAGGGAGGACACCCCATTGTATTCGAGAGCCAGAATCTTAGTCAACCTGAGAGGTTGTACTCCATTTATGACAAGGAAATGTTGGCAATCATACATGCCTTGACCAAGTTCAGACAATATTTGGTGGGTAGCAAATTCGTGGTCAAGAATGATCACAATAGTTTGAAGTATTTCCTTTAGCAGAAGGACCTCAGTGACCACCAACAAAAATGGGTGACGAAGGTATAGGCCTTCGAATTTGACATAGAGTATGTCAAGGGGAAGAAGAATATTGTGGCCGATGCATTATCAAGGAGATCTGCGGCATCCTCTTTGATGGAGATTTCAGCAGATTGGAAATCCCACTTGTTAGTGGAATATTCCAAGAACAAGTTCGCTTGTGAGGTGATGGATGGGAAGATAAAGGATTACCGGTATAGGGTCATTGATGATGTCATATTTTACAAGGATAGAGTCTACTTGGTGCCAGATTCAAGTCTTAAGAACAAGATCCTCACTGCAATTCATAATTCACCTCTAGTAGGCCATCAGGGGTTTTTCAAAACCTATAGCCATATCAGAGAGAGGTTCTAATGGAAGGGCCTCAAACAAGACATTATGAGACATGTTAGTGAGTGTGTGACTTGCCAGTAGAACAAGTCAGAGCATGCTCTTCCAGCAAGGCTACTTCAGCCACTCCCCATTCTAGAGCAGAAATAGGAGAATATATCTATGGACTTCATCACAAGTCTACCCAAGGTCCAGGGTAAGGACTGTATTTGTGTAGTCGTCAACAGATTGACCAATTTTTCTCACTTCTACTCCATATCGACATAGTAGAACGCAGTTCAGGTAGCCGATCTTTTCTTCATGGAGGTCTTTAGAATTCATGGGTTCCTGAAGACATCGTCAGTGACAGGGACAGTCAGTTCATAGGGACATTTTGGAGAGAGTTGTTTCAGTTGGTGGGGACAGAGTTGACACCAAGCACTAGCTATCACCCTCAAAAATATGGGCAAAATGAGATTTTCAACAAGTGGGTTGAAGGGTATTTGAGGAACTATGTAGGAGGACAATAGAGAATGTGGGTAAAGTGGTTACATTTAGGAGAACATTTCTACAACACCACCTTCCACATGTCCATTGGTATGACACCCTTCCGAGCATTGTATGAATATGATGCTCCCACTTTGGTAGACTTGGTCTTCAGGGAGAGAAGATCTCCCAAGGCCAAGGATTGGATCATAAAGAGTCACGAGATTCTCAATTTGTTGAAAGAGAACCTGCAGACAGTGCAAAACCGACATAAGATAAGTGTGGACAGGCACAGGATAGAGCGCAACTTTGAGGTTGGAGATTTGGTTTTCTTGAGACTCCAACCCTACAGACAGTCATCTCTGAAGAAGAGTGGGGCCGAGAAGCTCAAGACCATATTTTATGGTCCTTACAGGATCATGCGCCGAGTAGAAAAGGTTTCTTAGGAGCTAGAGCTTCCATAGGGGAGAAAGATTCATAACGTGTTCCATGTGTCTTGCCTCAAAAGGCAGTGGGACAATTCATTAGCACATCAGAGGAGCTTCCCCCATTGGATGAGGAGGGATAGTTGGATTTAGTTTCGGAGGAGGTTTTGGAGTTCCGGGAGAAGAAACTGAGGAGCAGGGTCATCAAAGAGTGTTTGATCAGATGGAGACGGCTTCCAGTAGAGGACGCTACTTAGGAGAGCGAGCAGGTGTTGCAACACCCTGAACTGGTATTTCTTGAGGACAAGCAATTTCGGGAAGGGAGGACTGTAATGTCCCTTTCCAAATAGGAGCTCCATAGAGGAGGCTTAATGGTCTAAACAACCCCATTAGACTATAGCTAGGGCCAAAGAGGGATAAGCAGGGTTACTAGAGGTCACTCCAATCACGGGTGTTATATTCGGAAAGTGACATTGAGCTAAAAAGGGTTAAAAGAACTTTTAAGTCATTATGCGCTAAAAATAGAAGTCAATAGTGAATTAGGGTTTTAGTAGTGATTTAGGGTTTTGGAAGTCAATAGTGAATTAGGTTTTCAGCATGATTTAGGGTTTTGGAAAGTTATCAAGGAAGGGTCAGCGACCTAATTCATCATTATGCAAATTATGACTTGTCATTGAGGAGAAGAGGCGCATCTTAGGAGAGATAGTTCAATGTATTCTAGGAGAAAGACATCAGTTGGATGATTTCGGTGTTGAAAGACACACCCTAGTCACCAGGAAGATCATCCAAGTCTTCCCTCATTCTTCATTGATTCCACAGTGCTCCCATATTCCAGGTATTATCTTTTAGTTGCTTATTTGTATTTCGGATAAGATCCTTTTGTCTTTTGATCTAGCCGAGGGTTGTTATTTTATTCAGCCGCAGTTGCTTATTTGTATTCCAGCTAAGATCCTTTGTCTATTGATCTAGTCGAGTATTGTCATTTTATTCAGTCGCATTTGGCCATTTTGTAATCCACAGAGATATCATAATACAAACTTTGCAGTCCTTTGTCATGTTTATTATTTGTATGATCATTTATATGTTGTAAACCTTTGATCCTACACACACATTAGTAGCATTTCCTAGACTAGCCAAGTCAGGAACATTACATGCACAAGTAAATAAACCCTATAAAAATATATTTCTTAAAAAAAAATCTACTTGTGAAATATAGAGAGGAAAACTACAAGAAACAACCAGGAAGTTAGGGCTTCCAATATTGAATGTAAATGTGAAATCGTTTTATTTTATTTTATAATGCACTAAAATATGCGTGAATCAAATAAGGGTTAGATTGAGATGATGAATATAATAAAATCACATGCTTGAAATTTCTCCTCTCCAAATTTGTATGTAAATTTATCTCTTCAAAAAAATCTACCCACTCCAAAGACTTTGCTTGTAAATCTCTCTTGCAAAATTCTCCCCTCTAAATTTTGGAAAAATAATGAAATAATTATTAGGGTTTTCATTTATAAATGCATACATATTGAAAATATAAAATTCTTGCTCATTTTTTCATTGTATATTTCGACGCATTGATTCATTTTGGTAATTATTTTTATTTTACCCTTTAACAATGCACTTGATAATAAAATGCACAAGTGCATTTCTTTTATTGCAATGTACCAGAGTTGTATTGGTTTATAAGCTCACCATGGAAGGTTTGTGGTTTTTAATTAATTTCTTTTGTTTAAAAAACAATTTTTCTAGTGAAATCGTTATGTGAGCATTGATGCACTTTGTTATTTGGGGAGCACCAATGCACTTTGTTATTGGGGGAGCACTGGGGTGTTTTTTTATTGGGGAGCAGTGCAGTGCATTTTATTTATTATAAAAAAATAGTTTAGTATTTTATATTAATAACAGTTATCAGAAGCACCTGGGCATTATGTTTTGGAGCACCAGTTCACACAGTTGAATTAGGAGCACTAGTGTGCACAGTTGAATTAGGAGCACTGGTGCATGTGGTCCACTTAGGTGCACCAATGCATATGTTTGACTTAAGTGCACAAATGTTCAAACATCCACAAAAACCTTCGCTCACCCGCCTCCACTATATACATATAAGGAATAATTTTTTCGGGGGGGGGGGAGGTGGTTTCCATAAAAATCTCTGCTAGAAGGTGTTCTCCTTGTAGTGAAAGAAAAAATGAGAAATATTAATACCAAGTGGATTGGGTTAAGTATGAATCCCCCTCTCCTCTATCCAATCTCACCTCCAACTGATATAGATAGATACAAGGAAAAGTAAGAGTGGGAAGAAATAGAAAGAACCGAGGGATATTATGAACAACAAGCTATTACCAAATACATAGCCTGGGACATTAGAAAGAGGCACAATGAGCAGTAGTAGGACATTGGACAAGGACATCGTGAGAAGGAGCAACAACAATAATTGTAAGAAGGTAGAATTTTATTGCACAAGGGTGTGCAAGAATTTCAGTTGGGGGGTAATGATGGGCCCCAATATTTCCTATCTAAAGGTCCTAGCACCAACATAATTTTGACCATTATGTACCTGGAAACCTACTTTAATTGACCATGTCTAATAGTAATTATGGATATTTTGCAAGTTACCTAATGATAGTTTTGAGATTGAGATTAAATGAGTAATGGTAATATTTTAGTTTAATATCCATGATGAAAGTGTATGTGTACCACAATTTCAGTAGGTTGAACTATTCATTAAAATAGGAAGATCCCAACACAAGGAAAGAATCAAGGATCTTGTCCCTACCTACCTCCAGATTCGTTGCCAGTGAAATAATGACCACTATCTGTAGAAACAACCTTGAAATATATGAAGTATAACCAAGATATTGAAGGAGGAAGTGCTACCCCATATTCCCTCCTTAATTCAAGAACAAGGTTGAGTTCTAGTTGTATAAATAGACCTCCAATAGGAAGGACAAGGGGAGGAAAAAATAGAGAATTCAAATTGCATTGTAGTATTTTGTTTGAACGGTTTTGGAAGATTTCGAGATCTACTCCCTAGATGTAATAGTTGTTACTCATTAATAAAGATGTTTTCTTTTCCATCTCATTAGAGTTTTCATAGGTTCCTTGTGCTTCTTGGGTAAGGCCCACTCAAGAGGGATCAAGGAACCTTTTTGTATTCCTTCTTCTTTTTCATGTTATTGTGTTACATTTCATCTTCTTAATATTTTTCAAAGAATGAGATGAGCCATGCATATCATTTTCCAATTATAGTTTTGCATCCATACTTAAGCTTCTAATAATTTGTAATGTTTAACCTATTTCATGTATAAGTGGTTGAAAGTTCATTCAAGTTCTTATGAGCATATTTTAATGGCTATGAACCTCTTCTACACCTGATTACATTATGATTTGGTTTTATCAATATTTTGTAGGAAGTTAATAGGATTTCTAGACCTCTTTTGACCATCCTGTAGAAGTTTTTGTAGAAACTGTTTAACTCCTATATAACTATTACAGTTCATATAGAACTTCCAAAATTCTTGTAGGATAGTTTGGATTACATTTTATGGTACTTATTGCATCTCATTTTATGATGGTAACAACCATTAATAAGATGATAATGGGTTATGATATTTGTTGGGTATGTGTTATATTCTTTGCATGAGTAGTAGTGTCTGAGCGCCTGTGCTGGGTGTACAGGGGGGTAAGAGGGGGGGTGCAGGGGCGTTCGGGGGCAGCGCCCCCGAAAAAAAAAATTTGGGCCGACGTATTTTCGCTGGTTTCGGGCCGACATATTATCGTCGGGCCGACATATTTCCGGGATGACATATTTCCGGGACCACATGATATTAGGTGGTTTTCGGCACATGGTTTTTGCCGATGGTTTTCTATTTCCGGTTAAGGAATTGGGGTTTTGGACTAATCCAGGTCATTGGGTTAGGGTTTTGGATGCCGCTGGCTCCTATATGTATATTGTATTGTAAACAATGTAACTCAATGTGTATCAATATAATATATGCTGGTTTTCCCGGTTTGGGTTTCCAGGTGAAAAATATCTGTGTAATGTTTGTATTTGCCATTGCATCTTTTTTGTTCTTTTCTTAATATCAGTTTGCAGTAGATATTGTACAAGGTTAGAATTTACAATATTGAATCAAGGGTTAGGAATCAATCTTCATGCAATTAGATTAGTCGTTCTTCCTGCAATTAAATTAGTTTCCTTTCTATCTAGTTGTGACCTTTCAATTATACAATTAGATTAATCTTTATTTCCTACAATTGGATTATTTTATTTTCATCTTGGTGTGACTTTCATTCATATTGCAACTAGATCAAGTTTTATTTATGCAATTAATTCAGTTTTCCTTCAACATATTGTAATAAGGTTTTATTCTCATTTGATTTAGTTCCATTGATCAACTCATACTTGGAATGTTGTTAAGAACCTGAATAGATCTACAAATATAATCACCACAAATACTAAATACACAATATATCCACAAAACAAGATAGAAGAAACCACACTATATTATTACCAAACCCTTGAGGTAGGGAAACATCATACAATGGATCCTATTATGGAAGGGATCCTCTCCTATTCACTTGCCTCTTCGAGGGAGCATCCTCCTATTGAGCTACCACTCTCAATACAATAATTCTCTTCATATCCCATTGCATTGCTTGAAACCCTTTATATAGTGCTACCATCACCTAAGAACATTCTAAAGGAGGAATCTTCTAGAAGTAGAACCTTCAATTGTCCTCTTACATTTATTATATCTAACTACCATAGTGGGCCTTATTTAATAATATAGTGGACCTAGTCCACCTTACATTGAATGGCCTCCACTATTATCACTATGGGCCCNCCCCACTACCTCTCTAGCTACCTTACATTCCATCCCCCTTATGAAAGTGTTGTCCTCAATGCTTGATGTACAACCATATACTAGGGTCCCATGGATAAGTGTGGACCATAGTGCTGAAGTAGACTAGAGAACCAGGGTCCCATTGAGAAATGGAAGCCACCATGCTGAAGTAGTCCAATTGCCATTGTAAACCATGATCCCATGTCCAAGTTCTCATGTGAACTCCACACGGAAGATATTGGCACCTAATAACCAACTGAAAATGATGCTCCCAATACTAACACCTATCATGTGGATCCAAATAAGAATATCCATCCACATAGTGGGAAAGGGTCAAAGATGAATCTGGAAGGAACAATACCATTGTATAATATGAAAGCTGAATGTTGGTAATCATAACTAGCTCTTGATGTTGTGCATTGATGTTCTCTACAAAAGGTGGAGTAGAGTCATCAAATAAAATATGGAAGTGGTTGTCATCCCAGAAATGATAACTATCCATATACCAATCATCACAATCGCCCTCCAAATCATACCAAGCATATATTTCTTGATTATATTCATCCCTGATGTCCACCATAAGAATTATCTCTTGCATGTTATCTAATGAATCTTGAATACTATGAAAACTATCATTGAAGCCATCTCCAAAGGCATCCAATTTGTCATTCAATGTGTCATACAATTGAGATTTGAATTATTCAAGAATTTCTTTAAGGGTTTGAGAGGAAATATCCATATGATCACCCCATGAACTCTTCGGTCCCTCAGCCATCATGAAAAAACCAAAAAAATAGAACAATAAATTACTGCAGAAAATCGCGGTGTTTTCCAGAAAATCCCTGAAAAACTGTTGAATTTAAAATGCTCATAACTTCACTTCCCAGACTCCGTTTTGGCTGATTTTGTTTTTGAAATTGGGTGAAGTTGTGAGAGGAGCTCATATATGTAATTTGTTTGAGCAAATTCATCCTCTAGATGCTATAAAAAAAAAAAAAAAAAAAAAATTGTGCCGCCATCCACGGAAAAAACCCTGAAATTTGCAGATTTTAAAACTTCAATATCTTGACTTCCCGGACTCTGTTTCTGTAACACACCTTTTTCTGTTACCAAGGCTTAATCACTCTGATACCAAAATGTAACACACCTTTTTACATAACTCATACAGGCATTATATAATCCACATGCATTTAAGAAAATAAATACATTTAAGCTCAGAGTAAACATATTATTTACTACTATAATAAACAATCAATAGCATTAACATTAAATTGATATGCACAGCAGAATACATGATAGTTATAATTACACAGAGATGTAGAATCATGAATAAAACATCATTTGATACTTATCTTTGAAAACCTTGGCAATTCCGCCAACCACATGTAGGCCTTCCACGAACCTCCCAGCCTTAGACCACACTGTTCGTTAGCTCAGCAGTGAGTTACCCCTGAGCTGGGACTAAGCTCCACCCCAAGGCAAGGAATCCTAGTCTAGGTTGAGGTTACAGGGAAAATAGCACATAAAGACTGGAAGGATTCTTCCCAGGATGCCATCTTACGCCCACTACTTCCAGACTCTCATTCCCCACATGCCTATTTCGCCCGGGAGTATACACCTTCACAAGAACAGTCCATCGGTGCTACACCTCCCTCTTTGGGTCTCAGCAACAGGCCGGATCAAGAAGTCTCAGAGCCTGAAGCTGGTGCTAGACACTCTCTGGAAGAAACCACTTCCCAACAAACTCTCTCACCTGGAAAGAGTTTCTCACAGGCCTGACAACCTACCTCTTCCAAAAATAGTCACCTCCCTCACTTGGAGAGAGGTCATACACAGGCTCAATAACAACTTTCACTGGCCAGCAATCCACGCACAGTCTCGCTCTGCATGGCCACCACAGCCAACCAGGAATACAGACTCGGGCTTCCCAAACAGGCTCAACAATGGTGGCAAGGTCACATGGTGATGTTTTTCAGGATTGTGTGACAAGCAATTCCTGTAGGGATCAACAAAGACTCCATGGCTCAGAACAGAGAGGGTGAACCTGGCTTTTCAGAACGAACATAGGCTTCTCGGCTCTCAGAAACGCACAAGGTATTCTTGTAGAGGTTGGGTCGGTCATATTGTTCAGAGCTCCATACACGCTCAAGCAGTCAGGTGGAATGGAGGAGACACCCCCCCTCACGGCTCATCTTGGTTGTTTTATTTGCATGCACCAGGGTTGACACTTTTCACCCTTGGAACTGCATGCGTTCCATCAGCATTCATCCCCTTTGCACGTTTTCCCCTTGCCAGGAACTTAGGATAAAAATAAAACATAAAATGAACATGTTCTTTGGAATAATAATAAAATATTATTCCCAAGGCTTAATCCCCTAGGCTCAACACTTAGCCCCTTTTCCCACCTTCCAGCCCCTAATTCCTTGCCCACTTTGTGGAATCTCAGTCCCCCATCACTCATTCATCGTGGTCGGTCTGCACGCAATGGTTTTTATATTTTATTAATGTGTTGCATACATACAGGTACAAAATCAGGCCCATGGCCTCCAACCCTTAGGCTCTCTGGCCTAACAATCACATAATCCTACCGGCTTATACAAACTTGGCTCACTAGACTATAACACATATTTGCAATTAATTTCATACATCAAATTTACAACTGGGCTCGGCCTTGGGGACATTACAGTTTCGGACGATTTTGTTTTTATAACTTGGGTGTTTTTCTGAGAGGAACTCAGATATACAACCTGTTTCTGAAAATTTATAACAGAAATATACCAAAAATTTATGGAATGTCGTGGCCCTCTTTTTTCTTCTCCGAAAAAAAATCTTCAAAAATAAAAAATATTTGCCCACAATGTCTACCAAGGAAAGTTCTCTGATATCACTTGTTAAGAACCTGAATAGATCTACAAATATAATCACCACAAATACTGAATACACAATAGATCCACAAAGCAATATAGAAGAAACCACACTTTATTATATCAAAACCCTTGAGGTAGGGAAACACCATACAATGGATCCTATTATTGAAGGGATCCTCTCCTGTTCACTTGCTTCTTTGAGGGGGCATCCTCCTATTGAGCTACAACTCACAATACAATAATTCTCTTCATATCCCATTACATTTCTTAAACCCCTTTATATAGTGCTACCATCACCTAAGAACATTCTAGAGGAGGAATCTTCTAGAAGTAGAACCTTCTAAGAAGTCCTCTTACATTTATTATATCTAATTACCCATTTATTATATCTAACTACCATAGTGGGCCT
>ML787366.1:178745-202076 GCA_009831015.1 Picea engelmannii
ACTCTAAAGGGATATGGATGTGAAACACATGATCTTTAAAAAAATCAACATAACAATTGATAATAATATTGGCATACAATTTGCACTTGATTCTTCAATGAAGTAAGGTATACCATGAACAATTTGAAAAATAAAATCCAATGAACAATGAAACCTACTTAATGTAATATTTTTATTTTTCTTTTCTTACAATAAATGAAAGCTAATATACCCTAAATAATCAACCAAAAAAGCAACTAGCTAACCACACCTCAAACACACAAACAAACAAGAAAAAATGCAAAGAAACCTACAATGGTTTTTTGTTTTTTATGATGAATACAACTAAGAAAACATGTAACAGACTATAAATGATTGCAGACAGACTCTCAAGAAAATAACTTAGCAACTAGGTGTAGAAAACTCAAGAAAACATGGTTGAATTCTTGAAAAAAAATCTTCCCAGGGGTTATTTGTACCTTTTGCAAAGGAAAGGGTTGAGTACTCGCACCCTGCTTCATTGAAATATGTGAGTAGTCACTCTATTTATGAGGAAAACCAATGATTGGATGCAATTAAGGGAGAAAATTCCTAGAAACCTTTAGATAGATGCCTAAACTTTGGTCTAAAAGGACAGTAAATAAGCAACCACACAGGAAATAGACCAGAGAAATCACACAAAGATCCTATAAGTAACATGGCTCACCCTATATATAATAACTCTAATATTTACTCCCCAGTGGAGTCGCCAGTTCTATTACAGAGGAGTAAACTCTAACCTATGACTAGGGTGAAATCAAAACATATCAAAATCAAAGATAACACTCTATCTTTCTCCTAGTTTAGCCTACAGTAATTCTGAAATAACTATCGAGGTAGTTAGAGGAATCACTTTATTATAAAATGGTTGAAGACAAGATAACTGGGCTATCCTCACTCCAATTCTCTTGCTCCTCCATGGGATTCTCAACCTACACACAAAGAACAAGACCTTCCTTATACCTATATAGCAATTATTAATGGATTAATGTAATAACTAACTAACTAACTCAAGTTAGGAGAATCTGAACAAACACTAGAAATGGATAATCAAACATATGCATGCAAGGAGACAATATCTATGGGGGAGGAAGAGATATCTCAATTTTATAAATGGAAACAACAAAACAAATAAAGTATGCATGGATTTTGTTGACGACACCTCCCGTAACCACTTTCTTTATTCCTCCAGGCCTATGCCACTCAAGACTGCTCGATCTCTAGTGTTTTTCTTTGCTCGAAGAAGATAAATACATGGGTTTCTTAGGTCTCTTTCTTGGAAAGTGTTGAGGATGCAATAACTCATGGAGATTCTAGTCATAAAAACTTTTGGAAAATAGCTCTGAATGCTTGGGATCAAATGACCATTTCGATATCCCAGGATTAGTGTCTAAAGTTTTCTCCTTTGAGGCATTATTTATACCATCTCAAGGTGGTTAAGACATTTTTCTATGGGAATTAAGAAGTTATGAAACTAATTTTCTCATAAAATCCTTGTGGGAGCACATAATTTTCATTTTTTTTATATTCTTTTACTCACTTGAGAATGCACTCACACCTTTCCTTAAGGAAACTAGGGAGTACTCACCCTCTTTGTGAAGGAAACTAGTGAGTGTATACAAAGGAGGATCATTTGGTAAAGTTAGGGATCTGAGAAGTCAACCAAATTTAGGAAGATGATGTATTAGGGCTAATAGAGTGCATATTAGCTAAAATGGAGCGGCTAAAGGTGTTATAACAGAGATATTTAGGTAGAATTGCTCAAAATGGTTCAAGTGAGAAATTTTAAGGTGATAACATTACGAAAACAAGGTGATCTCACCTACTCCCATCTAAAAAACCACCACCTGCATTTACATCAAAATACCAAGATTGTCAATCTCTATCTATGGTACAACCATATTTTAAGGTAGTTCAAGAACGTGGTAGTAGTGTGAGTTCTTTAGGAGATTTTTGGTCAAGTCAATATGCATAGGAATCTGATCCTATGGATGACAAAGGCCATATGTTTGATTATGACTCTGAGACTGAAAGTGCACTCAAGCATAGATCACACAACCTTTAAACTCATCTAAAACATGGAATTTGAAGTTCACGAAAGTAAAATCACTTCATAGGTGGAAATCCTTTGAAAATAAATATATTAATATGGAGAAGGCGCATGGGAAACCACAAATGACAACCCAATAGGGATACAATGAAATGAATTTATATATACACCAGACGAGGCTTAGATCTAAAGATACTAACCATGAGGGTGAAAATGCAACAAACTCTAGTCTATCTCCAGCGAAGGATTTAGATTTAGAAATTGTTGGGCCATTTCATGATGATTCTTTCAATGCATTTGTTGTCAAATTTGATAACCACAAGTCTAAAACTAGTTTTTTTGGAAAATAAAATTTATAAGAAAAAGTGGATAGGTTGAAAGAAGAGTTGGAGCATGTACGATTTGAAAGGGTGGAATCACATCTAATTATGAAAAAATGACAACGCATATGTAAAATATGAAAGTCCCTCTACCCAAAAAATGTTTTATATGATTGATACCACCTGGCCAAACTGGTTCAAATGTACCCTAAATAAAAATGATAACCCTCAATAACCCCAAAAAAACATTAAGAATCTATGCATTCATCTAATGAAAGGGACACACACACATATATAGATATAAATTTCAAACCACATAGCCAACTTCGCTCCATTGTACTTTGAATAAAATGATAACCCTCAATAATCTCCAAACAAATACTAAGAATCTCTGAATTCAGATAACAAAAAAGATATTGGTAAAAAATGTTTTATAGAATTTGAACCACCTAACCAAATTAGCTCCGATGTACCTTTAATAAAAATTATGACACTCAATAACCCCAAAAAAACACTAAGAATCTCTGCATTTAGCTAACAAAACACATATTGGGAAGAAATTGGACACACCTTCAAATCCGAGGTAACTGTTGAAGGGGAATTCTTCAAATTCTTTATAGATACCTTCTTCAATGCCTCCAATGCCAAATTATTTGTCCACCTTCTGAGAAGCCTCCATGTCCTCTCCATGTCCTATCCATGGTGGAAATATATATACAATATTTGCTCCCCCCTAAAACAAGACAATAGTGAGAACCAACTACCCACTAAAATACCTCAAATTTCCCCAAAACCTCTCTCTTTTACCAAATTAGACCCCTTAATCCCCAATCGAAATTCTCAATTACCTCAATTGTATTTTAGGCTAACCCTCTCCCACCAAAGCATCTCAATTTTGTGTGAAAAATGAACTACTACATTGTTTCACACCAACCAATTCAAGGTTTCATGGCCATGGCCATGGCCAATTCATGCGAAACAACTGCACATAGCGAATGAAATTATGTTATGTTCTTTTAAGTTGTTTGTAATTTTTATCATTGTCATTTGTTTTTTATTCTTTTTTATTTTGATATTCATAACTATAATATATGTAACTTATATATTACTTACATATAAATTTTATGTATCATACATTATAGTTATAAGTATATATAATATATTTGTTTAGATTAATTAGTTGGATATATTTATTTTGAGTATTACCTCGTTGAGAATCCATGTAAATATAAAAAATAGATACACGTTTTTACTTTATATTCCAAATAGATATGCATTGTTCAACAATATGAATATACTATTGAATATCTCAATGTTCAATAATTCAATGATATATGTAAAACATGGATATGAATATATTTTTACTTTATATTCCAAATAGATATGCATTGTTCAACAATATGAATATACTATTGAATATCTCAATGTTCAATAATTCAATGATATATGTAAAACATGGATATGAATATATGGTTGAGAATATAATTAGTAATTACTTATATCCATTGTAATAATATATTATATGTAATTTATTATCAAGAATCAATGATTATATCACATTTAAAACATATAAACATTTGAGAAACAATAAATGTTTTTCGTCATGAATGACATTAAACTAGCTAGCAAAATGTGGCCTAGGATTGAATTACAAATTATGATGTAAATACTTATACTATACATGTTATCAGGTGTGGTGTCCCAAATCATAAAAGTAAGAAATACTACTAATTTATATTCACCTAGTCGTTATTTAATCATATATGTTTATCTCTGATCTATATTAGTAGTTGAGGTTGGTCATTTATAGCTACATCATTTAAAATTGTTCAAATGTTATAGTATTTAACTTATAAAAAATGTTGTGACTAACATTTTTGGTCGTGTAGCCACAAATTTTTCATTTTTCACTAATGTGATTTCAAGTGTTATTCATCATCTTCCTAACGTCAAATTGTTCTATATAGTAACTATCATCCTACTATACCAACAGTTTATGTCATTTAATCTAACAATTTCTCAACATCATTACATGTTGGTGTTGAAATGGACAAATTCCCCTTGTCAACTTCACATGCTTACCTAGTGAAAGGACCTAATTAGAACTTTCTCCATTAAAATGGCAAGCTCTCTAGTTATCACCCTTCTACCATAATCTAAGTATAATGTTCCTTAAAAAAAAATTTACCTAATTTACAGAAATGAAAGAAAGTGTAGAAACATGAATGAATATGGAATTGATGTAGATTATGAAATGTAGAAATTTCAAGATGCAATGTGTAACTAGCTAAATCCTAACTAGATGAGCAAAGAACATGTTTGACATGAAATGAGATTAAACATAATTGTTAAGTAGTATTTTGATGCCTACAACTTATGAAAAACCAAGGGAGCTCTTAGGTCACTTAGGGTATATGAATATCAACTCATAAAGTCACATGGTATGAAAATCCATAATATTTTTTCTTCATAAAAATATTCTATTAACTAGTTAATATTAATTTGTTTAATTTTTTTCATTATGGTTCATTTGAGATCCCAAAATTCCTTTAATGGTATTCCTTTTCGCTACCCATCTACATACTAAGCAAAATTTGTTTTGTTAATCCTTTTCGAACCAGATTTGGCACTTGATCCATTTTGTATTCACATATCACCATCCTTTGAATGACCAACCACAAAGCATGCCTACAAATTTTTTTCATGTTAATGATGTTTATCCTCACTCATATAAACGCATTGATTGTATAAAAACGTGTGCTAATATGCTTCTTAGTACAACAATTCTTTTACTGAAACTATATGTTAATCTTTCTCTTATTTTTCCTTCCTCATGTCATATGTAATATGGCTACCATCGTACCAATATTTAACCAACCCATTTACAATCTTAAGGTGGGGTATAAATAATCTACCAAGGGAATACACAACTTTTTGTCACTTCTTTGTTCATATGCCTTTTTAATACAAATTCATAGGATATAGTGATCAAGGTGGATATTGGTGGCCACCCACCTATTCCAACTGCCTCCTCTTAACAATTTTTAGTTCAACACATTCTTTTGTAATTATTTGTAATTGTGGGTTCTACACTTCCGGGTTTGTCTGAAGCCCTACACAACTTCCAGGTGGATATTGGTGGATGCCCACCTAATCCAACTGGCTTATTTTGGATGTTTTCATGTCAATACGTCTTTTTGTACTTCCAGGGCCGTTTTGGGGCCCTAAATAATGTTTTTTTGGATTTCCACAGTCAAACTCTAGACGAAGTCAAAGTTTGATATCATAATTTGTAGTTCTCGAAAATATATTTCCAATGGGCTATCACGCGCCTAAAATGGAGGTTGTATGAAAAATTTATGACCACGGGAAGTTGAGGTACCAACTTACCCATCGGGGCACACATAACTTTTGGTGTTTCATCTCCTAGGGTTAGGTTTTTGGATGTATATGGTTTTGGAAGTCATGAGTAATGCTAAAAAGGGCTCTAGAGCCTCATTGTAATCATTCTTCTTAGAAAAATGCACATACCAACCACATCTCTTCTTAAAGATAGCTACCACCATTCAAGCAAGTTGTTTTCAGGTCTGCAGTTTTACAATTTTAGCCTATTTGATTTATTTAATAGAAGTTATTGTTCTCTGGATATATGTTTTTGTTCTCAGTATCTCTGAGTTATTGTATTCAGTCTGTTATTATTTTCGTTATTTTCATAAATTCGGATCAGTGGTGTCAGAGAGGTTTTCTCTTCATTTATTTTTCTTCATGCATGTCCCCGACAAGATTAGGGTACAAGAAGTTGGGACTCAAACTAGTTTAGCCTTTGTAAGATCGACCACGTAGATCCCAAAAAAAATCCATGGGGCACGATAAGAAATATGATGGAGCTGGAGATCCTTTTAAAATGTTGCTCGAGGAATCCCTTGTGCGACAAAGGAATGAAATGATGGACAACTTTGCATAGATCCTTCGGCAACTGCCCACATGAGACACATGTTGGAGTTACTTTACACACACCTAGGATATATTTTCCTAAGTTTTTTCCTATGTCTATTAGTCATTATTCAGTCTCCTATATTTTAGGAAGAATATTTCTCTAGGGAGAATATTCTCTTCAATTTTCACTTCAGTTTGATCAGTTGAGTGGAGTCTAGATGCTACATTGGGATTATCACCATGCAGCAATGGGATCATCAATAGATAATGCAGATTTTCCTTGGGACCATCACCAGACTATCACATTACCCATGATTCCCTAATCTCCTCCTCACTTCACTATGTTTCAATCAGTTAACTGAAGACTAATAGACTAGTTAACTCAGCTAGGTGGAAGTTCACTCCCGTAATTGCTCGAGACACTACACTAGGTGGAAGTTTACTCTTGTAACTGCTAGTGTGTGTCCAGATTAGTCTAGACCACCACTATGGCGCATTGTATTCTCCTCCAGTGCGCATTGGTTGAGTTATACAGAGTATATCATGTGTAAATTATCATTCATTCATTTGGTTAATGAGAATTCTTCCATTCTTTCTCTCCTACTTCTTTTTTCTTATATTTTCTATGCAATTGTGTATGTCAATTCCCAACTAGATCTATTATGTGCAGGTTCAAAACATTTACATGGTATAAGATTCAACGGACTGTTAGGGAAAATACACACCAAATTATTTTTGCAGGTACCGAAGATTGAAGACAACAGAAAAATGGAATTTCCAAAAGAATTCATTCTTACACCTCACAAATTATTTGCATGGAAGGAGAAGATGATAATGCATCTTCGAAGCAGAGGATTGTACAGTTTAACCATGAACACAGGGGAAGAACCAACATCAGCCATATAAAAATTGAAGTATCTAAATCGAATGGATGAAGCGTTCAGAACAATTTGCAGTCTCATTTCTCATGAACTCTTGTTTCATATATCCTCCTATAAAACCCCCAATGAAGCTTGGACCACCATGGAAGGGATTTTTGGAAAAACAATGAGATGAGGGGACACATGCTCGAGTTTGAATTGCTCACATTGGATCCAAAAACCTTCGATAATCTCCAATATTTCTTTACCAAATATAAGTATTTGTTGTTACAACTCAAGGCTTGCGGGGTTGATAAATCTAAGGAGGAGAAAAAATGGTTCTCACCATTCTCTCCAAACTTGGTCCAGAATGCTCAGTTTTTGCATCCACATTTAATTCAGTTAGATTCACCTCTGGATCCACCTGGAAGATTCCCTCTCTTGAGGACTTTATCGAGTCTCTGACAGAAGAGAAAAACAAGCTCATCAACATGGGAAAAATCAAAGGCCCAAAGGTGCATGCACTTACTGTGCAAGATGGAAGTCGTCATCAATATCACAAATATAAATATAAATAAAAAAGGAAAGCACATGCAAATACGAAGAAGGAAGGGTACTCACAACCCTTCAACGATGCCTCTGGATCCAAAGGTGGAAAGGGAAGAAACAGGGAGAAATGCACTTACTGTCATAAAGGATCACATCTAGAATCCGCATGTATGCAAAAATAGATAGATATAATGACCCAAATACTTCAGAAAAACAACCTTGGAGATCACATCCCTGAGGGTTCCAAGAAGAAGAATCCAAAATATCAGAATCCCAAGAAAGACAATTCTAGCCATGCTTTGATTGCCATCAACTCCTCTCCCAATGATTGGATCGTAGATTCAGGAGCATCACACCACATGGTTTCCACAAAAGAAGTATATTCTTCATTTGATTCATGCAAAGGTCCTCCTATTCTGATGGGGGGGAAATCTCCATTCAAGGTCACCAGAAAAGGTAGAATTGAACTCACAAACAGAAGCTTTGAGAATATGTTTCACGTTCCCAAACTTTTATCAATCTTCTCTCCGTGTATCAGATGAAAAACTCTAGCACCGGAAAGAGATTCATACTCACACCTAATGCAGTGTATATCTATGACATGCAAACCAATTCCAGGGTTTCTACTGATGAGATAAATCATCAATATAGACTCTACACATTTTCTCAATTTATTGAACCATATTTTTCATTACTGCTTACCCATGCTGATGAAAGTAGTAGGATATGGCACAAAATGTTCGAGCATTTAAATTTCAGATATTTTCAACAACTTAGCAAGTAGGGAATGGTTGATGGTCTCCCCGACATCCACTTCTCCAAAGGAATTTGTGAGGGATGTGTTCTTGGAAAATACCCTCAAGAGAAATTCGACAAAGGAAAGACTCAAAAGGCTTCCTCTCCTTTAGATATGATCCATAGTAACCTCATGGGTCCTTTTCCACATCCATCAATCAGTAAATCAAGGTATTTTCTCATTTTTGTTGATGATTTCTCATGCTTCACTTGGATTTTCTTTCTCAAGAAAAAATCATAGGTTCTTTCAACACCTCAAAGATTTCAAAGCCCTTGTTGAGACACAATCAGGAAAGAAAATTAAATTTATCCAAACAAATAATGGGGGATATTATGTCAACCATGAGATACAAAATATTTGTCATGAGGTAGGGATTCAATCATGAAAAATATTCAGTTACAACACATGGTTCCCTATACTCCATAACAAAATGGAGTTGCTAAGCAAAAAAATAGATCTCTAAAAGAGATGGCGTCTTGCATGCTACATGCAAAGTCACTTCCACAAATATTATGGGTTGAATCACTTAATTGTGCAACCGACATCCAAAATAGATCTCCCCATAGATCTATCAAGGATAATACCCCTTACGAGGCTTGAAGTGGCCCCAAACCAGAAGTGACCCACTTCCGCATTTTTGGTTCACGTGCATGAGCCATGATTCCCTCTTAGAAGAGGAAGGCACTTGATCCATAGAGAAAAGAGTGTATCTTTGTTGGATACCCCAATGGTGTGAAGGGATACAGACTCATAGATATTTCCTCAGACCGACTCATCATTGAGCATAGTGTCTAATTCAAGGAAAGTGTCTCACATGTACCTCATCAACTGCATGCAAACATATTTGTTCTTCCACCTATCAAAGATGATGACTATGCACATGCTGACTCTTCTTCATATGAGATTTCTAATATAGAGGATTCAAATGATCCAGATATAGATTCAATACATTCAGATGCAGAGTCAGTGCATCCAGATGCAGATCTAGAGCCAGAGAAGAGGCCCAAGTGGGCCAGACTACTCTTCAAGATGCACAGGATCTTGTTGGTTATCCAACTGATACTAGGAGGACTCGATATGATTTCGAGGAGCCTCCTCTTTCATTCACTTCCACTGAACCATTTCCACCCAGGAATATTTTCTTGGTCCATTCTTCAGATCCACAGTCTTATGGTGAGGTTGTTGGAAATCCCTTTTGGGAATATGCCATGCAAGAGGAGTACAACTCCCTCCTTGAGAAACAGACTTGGGATTTGGTTCCCCTTACTTCTAGAAGGAAACTTGTCAGGTGTATATGGGTTTATAGGACCAAGATCACAGTGGATGAAAATATTAGCAGATACAAAACCATGATAGCTTCCAAAGGCTTTCAACAGGTGCATGACATTGACTATGATGATACCTTCTCTCTAGTAACGAAGATGGATTCCATACATTTTGCATTTGACATTGTGGCAACCAAGGGATGGGAAGTCCATCATATGGACGTGAAGAATGAATTTATTCACGGTGATCTCTCTAAGGAGATCTATATGGAGCATCCCCAGGTATTTATATAGGATTCATCTTTGGTCTGTCGATTGAAGAAATATCTTTATGGCCTCAAGAAGGCTCTGAGGGAATGGTATGGAAAGATGGACTCCTACCTGTTGTCACAGAACTTTGTACATTGTAAATCATACCTGAATTTCGACATGGTTAGGATGGCTGAGTCACTTCTACTCCTAGTTCTGTATTTTGATGATTTGTTGATCACTGGTTGCTCCACTTCGGCGATTGTTGCATTCAAGAGGATTCTACATGAGAGGTTCTTGATGAAGGACATGGGTCCACTACATTTCTTCCTTGGACTCGAGATAAGTCAGGATGCATCAGGAATCAAACTATGTCAGGAAAAGTATGCATGAGATATCCTTGAGAGATTTTACATGATAGACTACAAGTCTGCACCGACTCCTTTTCTATCAGGTTTTAGACTTGAGGATGGTGGGGAAACTCCACTGGTTGACAACACACTGTACAGAAAGCTAGTGGGGATATTTTTGTATCTCACACACTCCAGACCAAACCTCTCCTATGTAGTTGGCACAGTCTCCAGGTTCATGCAGGACCCACATGAGCTACATTGGAAGGTTGCAAAGTGTATCCTTCGATATGTATAGGGTACCATCACCTTTGCGATTCATTATTCAGCAGACTCTACATTGTACCTCATCAGGTTCATTGATTTTGAATGGGCTGGCGATAACATTGATCGCAAGTCCACATCTGGTTACTCACTCAGTCTTGGTTCTTGGCCTATCCATTGGTCAAGCAAGAAGTAGGCTTCCATTTCTCTATCTTCAACTAAGGAAGAGTACAGAGGGGTAGTTAACATAACCATTTAGGCTATGTGGCTAGAACATTTTCTCCTTAAGTTGGGCATTCAGTTTCATTGGTCGATCATCATTTGGTGTGACAACCAGAGCACTCTGAAGTTCTACAGAGATCCAGTTTAAAGGCAGCAGATGAAGCACATCGAGATCTACATGAACTACATACAGAACTTAGTACACAAGGGGATCATTGAACTTGATTCATGTCCTTTAGCAAAACAAACTACAGACATCTTCACCAAGACCTTCACTTAGTAGAAGTTCCATTCTTTGTGCAATCGTCTTGGAGTGAAGGACACAATTTCCTAGCAATTGCCAGTTCTTCTTTTTACATACATTGTACTTTGAGGGGGGGGTTCCCATGAGGTTTTCCCTCTTTCCTCTCTTTATTTCAGTGTATCTTTTGTATTTGGTTACCTAACATAGCCTCATTTTTCGGGACGCATTCTTATTTTCACCCTAGTGATGTTCAGGGGGGGTGTTGGAGTTACTTTACACACCTAGAATTTATTTTCCTAAGGTTTTTCCTATTTTTATTAGTCATTATTGAGTCTCCTATATTTTAGGAAGAACATTCCTCTAATGAGAATATTCTCTTCAGTTTTCACTTCAGTTTGATCAGTTGAGTGGAGTCTAGCTGCTACATTAGGATTATCACCATGCAACATTGGGATCATCACCAACAAATGTGCACTTTCCTTGGGATCATCACCAGACTAATGAATTACCCATGATTCCCTAATATCCTCCTCACTTCACTATGTTTCAGTCAGTTAACTGAAGACTAATAGACTAGTTAACTCAGCTAGGTGGCAGTTCACTCCCGTAACTGCCCGAGAGACTAGACTAGGTGGAATTTTACTCCTATAACTTCTAGTGTGTGTCCATATCATTCTAGACCACCACTATGGTGCATTGGATTCTCCTCCAGTGCGCATTGGTTGAGTTGTAAAGAGTATATCATGTGTAAATTAACATTCATTCATTTGGTTAATGAGAATTCTTCCATTCTTTCTCTCCTGCTTTTGTTTTCTTCTATTTTATCTGTAACTGTGTATGTCAATTCCTAGCTAGATATATTTGGTGCAGGTTCAACACAATTACAACACATGTTCATCAAGCGACCATGCAAACCCCTTAAAGGTACAATTAAATTTTGATATTTCATTATTTGAAGGACTGATAGATGCAAATGTTGTAGATAAATGGCTAAATATGCTCAAAGGGCATTTTTTGGTCCATAATTTTTTCGAAAGGGAAAAGATTACTTTTTCACTCCTCAAGGTCACCCCCCATGTTAAGGACTGGTGGGATACTTACTCTGAGTAAAGGGCCATAGAGGAATCTACAATATTTGTGGTCTTCCCCACATGGGATTCCTTCAGGGATGCCATTAAAGAACAATAGTACCTTGTTGGAAGATACGAGGACCAGTACACAAGATGGACCACATTGTGTCAGGAAAGGGACCAGACATTAGGGGATAAATTTATCTCATGGGCTAATTTCCATGGTTTTTCCCAAAAAAAGATTCGTTATTCTAAAAATGATTCATCCAAATTCTATAGGATAAAATTATTTTACCTTAAAAATATCCAAAATGTTATACAAACTATATAGAATCCTTAGAAATTTGAATATTTTTACAAAAATATCGTGAAACATTTATAGTTGGCATATGAAGGATTACTAAGATTCGCCAAGGTTTCTACATTTTAAAATAAATTTCCATCCTTANTCCAAAATGTTATACAAACTATATAGAATCCTTAGAAATTTGAATATTTTTACAAAAATATCGTGAAACATTTATAGTTGGCATATGAAGGATTACTAAGATTCGCCAAGGTTTCTACATTTTAAAATAAATTTCCATCCTTAAAAACATCCCTGCCAAACAATAATAGATTTCACCAATATTTTCCATACCCTGTGCACCAAATTGGGTATCAAAGACGTTGAATGACATCTGTTGCTTAAATACCGTGGTTGTTTTCATAGATACATTCAAACATAAATGGAGTTTCTAGACATTGCATCATTAGGTGTGGATTATAGATATCATATCAAGATCGAGCAGAAATTTAAGCAGAAGAGGCGAGAGTTTGGATCTGCAAGCTCCTCACAGCTGAAGCAAGGCAAAGGTTCCCCCAACCCACAAAACAAGGGACAAAGAAAATATGGTCTCTCTTAGGACAACCAGTCCAAGCCACAACCCAAGAAGGGTAATGAGAAGTCGAAGGACACAAGAAAATGTTGTGAATACCATAAAATCCCTTGGCACAACACCGAAGAATTTTGCTCCAAGAAGTCACTGGTAGCCAAGTTCAAAGCTTCCGAGTTAGAGGCAGATTCAGACTTTGAATCAAATCCAGGAAGTGGGAAGCAAATCATTGATGTTGAAACCAGTTCCACTGTCGCTACCACCAAAGTCAAACCAATCAAACCAGAAGAACCAGAGGAAGGGGAACACCTATTTCACTCACGGATGTGGGTAAAGGGGACTTCATTGCATTTCATTGTCGATAGGGACAGTCATAAGAACCTAATTTTAGCAAAGGTCTTCAACCGTCTGGACCTGTCGATAACACCGCACCCGCAACCCCACACCATCAGCTGGCTTCACTAAGGACGAGATCTCCACGTCAGGAAACAGTTTCGTCTTCCCTACAACATCAAGCCCTTCAAGGACGAGGTATTGTGTGATATTTCTCCCCTTAAATTTTGTGATGTTCTTTTATCCTAGCCATATTTGTGGAAACAACATGTTGTGTATGAGTCTAGACTTCGCAGTGTTATTATTAATTTGGGAAGACAATTGTACATGATACCAGAGGTAGCGCCACCTACTACTATTTCTTTAATCTCTACTAAGTAATGTAGTAAAGTCATTTCAGAGACCGGGAAGTTCATCTTCTTTGTGATCTGTGCTCGCAGTAAGAAGAAGGTTTCTTTCACATGAGTGAACTATACACAGAGCCTCTCTTTGCAGTAGAATCATAACGTACCAGTCTATCATCGCTCACTGATGGAAAATGACGAAATCAAGCACTAGATCCAAGAGATGCTTCAAAAGGGGCACATCCGACCCAACTCCTTCCCTTGCAGAAGCTCGATTGTGCTGGTGCAGAAGAAATAAGAGACCTGGCAGCTCTACATTGATTGCAGAGAATTAAACAAAATCACAGTCAGGAAATAGTACCCAATTCTCCAAATTGATGACCTTCTTGACCAACTCAAGGGGGAAAATTTATTCAAGAATATTGATCTAAAGTCTGGCTACCATGAGGTTCCCATCGAACCAACTGATGTATGGAAGACAACTTTCAAATCTGAAGAAGGTCTCTTTGAATGGTTGGTCATGCCCTTTGGCTTAACAAATGCACCAACAACTTTCATGAGATTGATGGATGATGTATTGAGACCCTTCACCTACTCTTTTGTGGTGGTATATCTGGATAACATCCTCATCTTCAACAGAACTTGGGAGGAGCATATGAAGCATATTCAACAGGTTTTGGGCACTCTGAGGCAGCAAAAACTATATGCAAACTTGGAAAAATGATCCTTTGGCATGAAGAGGGTCCAATACTTGGGCTACATTGTTGATGAACATGGGGTACATGTGGATCAATATAAGATACAAGTCATGTGTTACTAGCCAGCCCCAACCACACTACGCAAACTTCAGAGCTTCTTGGGACTTGCCAACTTCTACCGAAGGTTCATTTTGGAATTATCCCATATTGCATGGTCCCTAAGCCAAGTAACCAAGGGCGGTGGAAAGAAAATTTTTACATGAGATTAGGCACAACAAAAGGAATTTGATGATTTGAAGCATCGCTTGTGCTCAACTCCAGTACTCTCCTTACCTGATCTGCAACAACCATTCGAGATTGAGACTAATTCCTTCAACTATGTTGTAGGTGTAGTTCTCACTTAGCATGGTCATCTAGTAGCATACCATAGTGAGACACTCTTAGACACTGTCTTAAAATACCCCACCTATGACAAAGAAATGTATTTCATTGTGCAAGTTTTTCGTCAATGGAAACATTACATTCTAGGAAAGGAGACAATCATCCACACTGATCACAAGCCTCTGTAGTTCATATAGACACAGGGGAAGTTGCAGAACAACCGCCATCAAAATTGGTCCAGATACCTACAACAGTTCCATCTCAACATCAAGTATAAAACAGGGAGAAAAAATCATGTCGTTGACTGCCTCATTCCCCCTCTCATTTCTACCCTCACCATAGTGCTTCATTCCTTTGGGCATGAGGCATATGAGTGGCCCAAAATTTATCAGTGTGACCCTAAATTTTCCACCACCTATCAGCTCTTGGGTACAAGAGCGAATGTCAACGACTTTCACACCTAGGATGGGCTGTTATGCCATCTGGGCCACCTCTATGTTCCCATAAGTGAGAGTGAAAAGATGATTTTGGAGGCTCACTACAGTTGAATGGCAGGACATTTTGGCATGGAGAAAATTGTGGTCGTTCTACAGAAACATTTTTATTGTCCAAAAATTCAACAATACGTCAGCAAGTATATCATATCTTGCATTTCCTATGCCATTACCAAGCCAACTGTTGGAGACGCCTTTGTTTTTGGCCTGTCACAATTTCCAATTTGATACTTGAAATCTAAAGTTGATCTTCATTTTCCTTCCGAGATGATGAGATCTCTGAAAACTGGTCACGTGAGCAGCGATGCTTCTCTACTCTCAGAACAAGTCCACTTTCGTAAGAATGTTCGCTCTTTTGTTTTACTTTGGGATCTCGCAAGTCGGATACTATAACCCATGAGTTCACACGTCCTGAGTCACGAAATGGCGAAGTCGTTTTAAATTTTTACTCAAGGTAGTAACCAGGGTAAAACCTTTAACTCGTGATTAAACGTCGTCGGGGTTTCGCAACTCAACGTTCGACAAGTCCAAATTTTTACTTTTACAGCCACGAGAGCCGAGAACGCGAAGTCTTTCCTAGATAACCCTGGTCAAGGATTAAAGGCAAAAATCTAACCATGGTTAAATCCGTTCTCGGCCTTTCGCCACTCGATACTATCTTTTCGAAAGTTACGGCGTCTAAAACCCCGACTCATGAAGTCGCGATGTAATTATAGCATGATTAATTAATCACCTAATCCAAGTTTTTGTTACTCTTAATTGAGTCTTAATTATTTCCATCTCACGGTTTCGCGACTCGACATACTAGTCTCCCAGAAAATTATCTTCAAAGTTCTGAGTTGCGATACGGCGAGTAAAACGATTATAAAATCGATTATGCCTTGAGTCACAATTACCTTTAATTAAGCCAAATCGGCCCTCGCGGTCTCGGGAGTTAGGGACTCAAAATGTTAAAATAAATTCCACGATGTAGCAAACAGCGAGAAATTGATTAACATTGGTAAGATTTGACAATTTAAGATAAAACAAGATATATCCCACGCCTCTAGGCCTGCACGTTTCTCGAGATAACCATTTGCTCTCCATACTTCGACTGAATGTCAAACCGCCAGAAATTTATGACATTTATGGAGAATAAGGGTAAATCCATGCATATAAGATCGGATTTTACATAATTAATTTGTTTCTAATTATGATTTGACAGGCTTATTCCGAAAAGTACCGAATTTTCAAATATATATAAGAGTTTCATTTTATTATAACGAAAGCACTTTCATAAGCATGCAGAGCTCGTCATTTCTGAGTGAACTAATTTCTGCATGTATACGCAGTTCTATCACAGAAGGGATGAAACGCAAGCTTCGGCTATGGCTCCACGGAAAGCAGCAAAGGCGAACGTCGAGGTCGCAGGACAAGGCTCAGATACTGTCTCCGACACTTCACCCTGGAGTGTCGACTTAGTCCCTAGTTGGTCGTTTGTTTTAGACATTCTGCAATTGGAGTTGGTGAATTATTCAGACTCGGACGACAATGAAAAGGATGACCTGAACACTAAATACAAGATAGTTTTTCAATCCGGAATGCACAGGGTAGCAACTAGACCATGGTTGCTCCCATATTATGATATGATCCGATGGGCGCTGGATCACATAGACCTACCCACCAGAACTATCATGAACCAGCAATGGGTCATGGTCAGGACTTTTAGACCGGAACATATCCAAACCATGTATAAGCTTCCAATGACATCTGAATATACATATGATGTTGAATTCCTGGAGGAATTCAAAGAAAAGGAGTTCACACAATATGATAAAACCATGCTCGGTTTGATAAAGGATTGGGTTTCGCGCACCTCGAAATTCAGAGCAAACGACCAGGGTGTTTATTCAATAGCTTCACTGGAGCCACAGTATAAGTATGTGGCAATGATGACATGCCGACTATTTGGGAGGGAGGACACATCACATTTCTTCATTGCGTGGGTGCCTCTCATGTTTCGGGTCATAGAAGGTTGCTCGTTTAATTGGACGAAGATACTCTCAATCGGGTCACAGAGTATCGGGAGCAGAAGGCAAGTGGGAGGTCGTCCTCATTTTTCATGTCCACATATATTATGGACATGATATGTTCCATGAAACCATTCCCCTTGATGAGCTGGGCTTGGAATCCGGCCGAAGACAGGCCCGTACATGTATACCAAAAAAAGCTATGGGAAAATAAAGCAGACAGTTTCATATACAAAATTTTCAACTGGGTGATGGTGCCCCTGCATATCGCCATTTTTGGTCACCCACCACCTCGTATCTCGAACAACATTGTTGCAAATCTGAGTGGCATAGAGGACTGGTACGTGGAGGCAGATTTCTCATACTTCAGAGTGTTCGAGGCTGTTGTTCCCCCGCTTGCGCTACCATTGTTCATCCCCGACAAGCTGGCTTGTCGCAACTTTGCCCGGCAGACAGTAATTAGCGGGGTAAGTAATGAACTCAAAGGATACTCAAAGAAGGTGTGGTCGTCTTTTCCCATTCGGATGAATTCTTATTCTTTATTGGATTTCGGGCATGCAAAGGCCGAGGCTGCAGCCCTGGAAGACCTGAATCTGGTCTCCATCGAGTATAAGAGACATGATCCATAGAGGGTTGTGAGCAACCATTTAGCAAAGTGTGGGCTCAAGAGATTCGAGCATGAGAACTCACCCTCGAATGATATTTTCCGAGGGGCGAGGTCTTACGAAGAAGTTCTAGTCCGGATCCGATCCTTGGCACCTGAAGACACAGCTGTTGTGTTAAAATTCCAAGAGCATAGACGAAGCGGTCTCCCCGCTGTGTTGCAAGGTGAGAGTTCGGGTGTTCCTGAGACAAAGCAGAAGGATGTTGAAGATCCCAAAGATGTAATTCCTGGCTCGGCAAAACACCAGGACGAGGAGGAACAAACAAAGAATCCTGAAGCAGAGCTACTGACTCCGGACCCACCAAAGAAACAGAATCTGAAAGTTGAGACAAAGATCCCGGAAGAGCCAAAGAAGCAGAACCCGGTTGATACCACAGGAAAATTAACAAAATAGATCGGGGAACCCATCACTTCTGTCACCCCCTTGCAGTCAACGCAGGGGAATATCGAACAAGAATGGATATTTAATGAGGAGCTGAGGCCCATACGAGCAGAAGAACTTCCTCCGAACGAGTTCTTCTTTGATAAAAAGAGAAAAGAGGTAATGAAAAGGGAATTCTACCAGGAGGGAGAATCGACTGCTAAAAAGTTCAAGGTTATGACCGATGGAAAAAATAAAAAGAATGAGCAATTCGCCACTGAGATCGCAGGGACGCTGGGAGCGTATGCATCGGCGAATCAATTCTTGGTCGGAATTCTAAAGAACCAACTCCATAGGAAAAATTGCCTGATCAGGACTATCGAAGCCAAATTGGCCTCGGCCATGGAAAATACTAAAGGCCAGGTGAGTGCGGAGATAGAACTGGCCCGACTAGCCGATAAAAATGAGATAGAGGTGCTTAAAACCAAGCTCGAGCAAGCACATCTAGTGATCCAAGACGGTCGGATATAGGCAGGCCAACAAAGGACTATGATTGCAGAGCTGCAGGCTCAGGTAGAGATCGTCAAAAGCAGGACGATCAACGTCGAGGGGTTTAAATCCTGAGCGATCAAGATTCGGAACATAATCTCTTCTGCACAACAGAATTTGCTCGCCAAAGTAGGAGCGATCCGAGAGAATTGTCTGTTGATGAATCAGGTTTCCAAGAACCTGACTGTCATAGAGAGGGATGCTGAAGTGGCTTGAGTCGCCTTCCAGGAGGCGGTGATAGCCACAAACAACAGAGTTTCGGCAGGTTCTCCCGGACTCGCCATCCCAGAACAAACTAGAGGTAATATTTTGTTGAAGGATTGGGAGCACAACATTACCCTGGGCAAGGAACAAGCCCAAAAGGTAACCAATTCATTAGAAGAAGCCTTCAATTCTATAGATGGCGAGCTGTTGGGTATGGATAGTGGAGGCGACGCAGAAACATTGATGCAAATGAATGTGGAACAGATCTCGCTTGATCTGAAAGAGAAGGATGAGAGAGACTCGACCGATATCTCTCAGATAGATATGGTGGACATGGCTCGAGTGGAGAAGCACATGATTCAGCCCAGTGCGCAACTAAGTGCCCTCGACATCATCGATGCACAAATGGGGGACAAGTTGCAGCAGTTAGCCCGAGAGTGTTACTTCACCGAGGCCAGTTGTCAAGCGAAACCTTCATGGCTCGTATCTCAGCTTGTGGAAAGATGTATCGCCTACACTGAGTCTGCGCGAAGATGAACACCTGGAACTAAGTGAAGACAGAATAGGGGAGATGGAGCGATTGCTCTCTCCCCTGTCAAAACTGAAATTTTTGCGACTATTGAGATTCTACCTGCTTTGCAGAAATTGTATAAATATAACCCAGAGAGAAATAAACAAGGCTGGACCCTTTTTGAGTTATTTGTAATAGATTTTTTACATTGAGAGTTAATATAAGAAGATCTAGAGATTCTCAATTCCGTCACTTCTGTATCACAAGTTTGCTTCCTTGTATCTCATTTTTACATTTCAATTCATATTCATAATTAATGTGCTTCGTTGTAATTTAGTATGACCACTACTATAACGAAGGAATTTGGGTTTTCTGTGATTGTTTATTGCCTTTCCTCTACACCAGCTATCAGCTGTGTAAGACCAATCTGCAGTTTTGGGATTCTACATATATGCTTTGTTACATTGGTTATTTCCTTACATATTTTCCTCTCCCGTTTACGTCATGAATTTTTCACCGGTTGGAACTTTACTTTGTAAATGGCTCAATGTTTTTCTTTCATCTCACCCCTTTTATAAAAATATGATACAGTTACGGGAACGAACCTTAGATTTGCATCTATATTTTATTTCTGCAACTGTAAGTTCTCTTTTATAAGATCAAACTGAGACAGCACTTAATCTTTTCTAAAATTCTTTTATATCTTTACTATTCCCCCATGACAGTTCCTGTACAGACTCAACCTAACGTTGAACCTGGATTATTGAATCAAACACACATTGCCTTGAATCTCTTCAACTCCATTCTTAAAACGACAACTAACAGGGCCGAACTTGAACAATCATGGGCAGCCATTGAACAAGACATAACTACCCAGGAACAGTTCGAAGCCAGACAACGCCAACGAAGAAATCTCCCTTAGTTTCCTTCTCCAAAGGTTGACGTTTCTCCCTTCTCCATCTTTTAACCACTTTCGGATGCCTTGACACTGTACTTTTGAGCCTTAAGTACAGACTCAGGAACAACACCAACCATCAATAATCAAGGCTTATACACCCCTCTTCCTACTCCCAAGAGGCCTTGGGAATCCATCTTGATGGATTACATGTCTGGCCTTTCATCCACCAATCACGACAATTATTGTGTATTTGTGGTGGTTGATCGGTTTTCGAAGATGGTCATTATCATAGCCTGCAAGAAGAGCATCATAGTGGCAGATATTGCCAAGCTCTTCTTCAAACGTGTGTAGGTCCATTTTGGGATACCACAGACCATCACCTCAAATCGGGACATCAGGTTCCTCAATACATTTTGGTCGAGTCTCTGGTCATTGTTGGACACCAAGCTCACTAAATCCACTACTTTCCACCCCCAAACCGATGGTCAGACAAAGGTCATCAATCAGATGATTTTGCACATCCTGCACATGTACAACTCTAAGCATTTGTGTACATGGGATGAGAGTCTTCCCTATGTTCAATAGAACTACAATATGGTTCTCCATAGCTCCACCGGTCATAGCCCATTTCAGGTGGGGTTGAGATTCCAACCCTTGGGTCCCATTGATGTTGCACTACCTCTTGCAACCACACAGGAATAATCTTCCCATGTTCAATCTAAGGCTAAAAAAGCCACCAAATTCATTGAGAGGATTCAACACATCCACCAACAGGTCCATGAGATTTTGTAGAAATCCAATGTTAAGTACAAGCAACACCATGATCAACACCAGGTACCACACTCGTTTCAGGTGGGAGACAAGGTCTGGTTACATTTGCAGAAAGAGTGCCTTACATGGCCCCATCGGAAGCTCTTCCCACTTCTCTATGGGCCTTACACTATCACCAAGGTTGTGGGTAGCAATTATTTTGAGCTCAACACTCCACCCTTCCTTGGCTTGCACCCAATGTTCATTGTGGACTTCCTTCGGCCATATTTTCCACCATTATTAGACACCTTAGAGATCGCAGAACAGTTGACACCAATATAGCTCAACCCTAATTGCATGGAACAGGCATCCACTGATCAGATAGTGGACACACAGGTCAAGGGAACTCGACAGTATAAGATCCAGCTTTTTCGGGTTGTCAAAGCAGGGCAACTCCTACACCAAGGCAAGTGGCTCACCCGGGGCCAATTTCAGCAGAAGTTTCCTCACCTGATGGGGGAACTCAACACAATGGAGACCATTTCTTCCTAAGGGGGAGGACTGATCCAGGTGGATATTGGTGGCCACCCACCTATTCCAACATTCTCCTCTTGACAATTTTTAGTTCAACACGCACTTCTGTAATTCTTTGTAATTGTGGGTTCTACACTTTCAAGGCTATCTGAATCCCTACACAACTTCTAGGTGGATATTGGTGTCTGCCCACCTAATCCAACTGGCTTATTTTGGATGCTTTCATGTCAATACGTTTTTTTGTACTTCAAGGGTCGTTTTGGGTCCCTAAATATTGTTATTTTGGCTTTCCATAGTGAAACTGTAGGTGAAATCAAAGTTTGACGACATAATGTGTAGTTTTCGAAAAGACCTTTCAATGGGCTATCACGCGCCTAAAATGGAGGTCATGTGCAAAATTTACGACTCTAGGAAGTTGAGGTACCAACTTACCCATCGGGGCCCACATAACTTTTGGTGTTTCATCTCCTAGGGTTAGGTTTTTGGATTTCTAGGGTTTTCGTAGTCATGAGTAATGTTAGAAAGGCCTCTCGAGCCTCATTGTAATCATTCTTCTCAGATGGATGCACGTAGCAGCCACATCTCTTCTCATAGATAACTACCACCATTCGAGCAAGTTGTTTTCAGTTCTGCAGTTTTATAGTTTCAACCTATTTTATTTATTCAGTAGAAGTTATTGTTCTCCTGATATTTGTTGTTGTTCTCAGTATCTCTATGTTATTGTATTCAATGTGTTATTCTTTTTGTTCCGCTCATAAATCCATATGGAAAGAGGAAGAGATAGAGTGAAAATTTGACCTTTTGTTATTGTTGGACTTCCATTTGTCACACGCCATTAAGGCTCGAATTCATACTAGTGTATGTATGTTTGAAATAAAGGATAATAGGCCAGGGTAGTGAGACAAGATTATATTGCAACTAGACTTTAGAACTGTGCAACTGGGTCACAAATAGAATCATGTGACTTCAATTTTAGCATATCTCTAACAACACGAAATTGTCACTTTGATCCATGTAGAAGAGGATCTCAACAATCTATATACTTTATCAATGACTTTGCATGGAATTCCACCTTTGATACATTGATCTAAAACTATGCACTCATACTTAAAACAATTTGTAGATGAAAACTCTTTTTAGTAGGATTCCTCCAAAAATAAACTTACTAAATTTCTAACGTCTTCCTCGATCATCTTTCTCATGATTCTTTTGCATATTCTTCAATAACCTACTCTAATCATATATTTTTTTCCAATGAATCTTTTCATCACTATTGTAAAATTAATATAAAAAATATTATACTAAAACTAAAATCATCTATAAGGAATTCAACCAATCATACAATTGAATTCATTTATGTTATTGCATGAGAGACGCTTTCTATAGTGGAGTATGATGGAGAAGTGTAATTCCTTCCATGCTCAACTTGGAGTTGACACATGGTATTTAAAACTATATTAATAACCAAAAAATATTTCAATGTAGAACATAAATAAAATATTTCATTATCAACCATAAATACATTATCTTAAT
>ML787366.1:212116-223946 GCA_009831015.1 Picea engelmannii
TCGGATCCCACTGGATGGGTAACTCAAATGGAACATTATTTCTCTTTGTATGGAACTAGGGATGAGTTGGCCAAACTCTGGTATGGTGTTCTCCATCTAGATCAAGAACGTTGGCAATGGTGACAATGGAGAAAAAATGTCCGCCAAGGGTATGTGGCTTGGACACACTTTGTGGCAGAGATTTATGAATGCTTTGACAATGACACCAACCATTTAGGTCGTTTGACAAAGTTGAAACAATCTGGCACAGAGGAAGACTTTATAGTCTCTTTTGAGCAATTGGATTTTCGTACAGAGGTCATGTTGGATGCTTTTTTCTGAGAATGTTTTATCAGTGGCCTCAACGATAAGATTCGTGTCCATGTCCTCATGGCCTAACCTCAGAGTTAGGTGGACGCTACTAAAATAGCTAAGGAAACACAACATGTTGTCTCTTCTCAAAACTGAAACCCTCCTTTATTCCTCACACTAAACCAGTCACTCCCACTCCTCCTTCTACTCCACTAAAGATCTAGAAATTGACCAGGGATGAAATGGATGAATGCCAACTCAAAGGCCTTTGTTATAATTGTGATCACAAATATTTTCCTAGGCACAAGTGTAAGGAACAAAATATTTTTATGGCCATCTTGGAGGACATTTCAGAAGAGGATGTTGAGGCTCCCCTTGTGTCTGTGTCACTTGAACCCACTGACATGACCCCTCCCTCAAACCCTCCCGAAGTAGAACCAGTCATTTCCCTAAATGCTCTCACTGGCTTCTTTGCTCCCCAAACCCTCAAGATAATTGGTTACATTAAGCATAAGAAGGTCATCATTCTTGTTGATAGTGCAAGAACCCATAATTTTATTCATCGTTGCATTGCCCAAGAAACTAATTGTTATATCTGTGCCATCAATAATTTTCAAATAATGATTGCCAATGGCAAGTCCATGAAATGTGGAGGGCATTGTGAACATGTGTGTCTCCCAATTGGTGAGTACCACCTGAAATCTCATATGTTTGCTATCGACATGGGTGGTTGTGACATTGTGTTGGGTGATGAATGGCTAAGGAATTTGGGTCCCATTCTCATGGATTTTAAGGAATTAACCATGCAATTCGACCAGGAGGGCCAACAATATAAGTTACAAGGAATCAACGTTGGTTCCCCAAAGATCATCAATGCCCATCACATGGAAAAGATACTCAAAAAAGGTCATTCTGGAATTAATTCCCAACTCCATGCCATACAAGCCACTGACACACCCTCTGTGTCGCAGGACCTCCAATCCATCCTCTCTAAACATCAAGTGGTTTTTTCCACTCCCCAAGGACTCCCTCCTTCCCATGGTTTTCATTGTCATTCCATTCCCCTTGTCCCAGGAAGCCTTCCTCCCAATATTTATCCCTATCATCACCCCTTTTCCCAAAAAAATGAAATTGGAAAAAATGTTCAAGAACTGCTCAACGTAGGTGTTATCCACCCTAGTACGAGCCCCTATTCTTCTCCTCTGATCATGGTCCTTAAGAAATAAGGTTCTTGGCACATGTTTCCTAACTTCCACACTGTCACATACCCACTACGGAGATAAACTTTTTCGTTGATTTCTCAACGATCAGAATCCTCGGAGTCCTACAGGGCTTAGCACAGACTAGCTCCTCCCCATATCCATGTCCGCTCACAGGACCTTTTCTTCTTCCACGGCCCGAAGGATTCTAACGTCCTTCTAATTCCTTATCTTTAAAAATATGCACCCACATAAACTCTCCACTAAATCTTCCTTTTCCAATCAGGAAATCGGACTTCGCGATTTCGCGATTCCCGTGACCATGCGTTTGTGTATTGCGTTTCCCCGAAACCCGATGTAAGTCAAACGCTGACCTTTCGCGTCCCTATCGGGGTTTCTCTTGTCGTGGATTCGACACTTGCGATGTCAATGACATTCGCATTTCCTACCCCCGAACCCCGATGGACCAAAGCACTGACATGTGTCTTGATGGGTTTTCCCTCCTGGTTAAACTCCGGCCCACATGACCGCTAATCCATAAGATCATGGTCTTAGCTCCTGTCAGGATTTTGGACTTCGCGGGATCAAAGTGTATGGACAATTTGTCCTCAGGATCCCCGATCCTCCGATTCCCGATACACCGTTGCGCTGACACACGCAAGGGTTGACTCTTCAACGGTACTTTTACCTGTGACCTTTTCGGATATCGTGGGATCGCGAATCCTAATGTGAAGTTTCCTTCGGAGCTTCACTTCCCGAAACCCCGATGTGATATTCCACCTGTCCACCTCGCTGACTCCTACGTGGCCTACAATCCTTTAACCTGTCGAGACGTCACGTTTCGCGATTTCGTGATTCCCGCTGCTATTGTTCCTTTGTTTCCAGGAATCACGAAGTGTCGAACCCTGCTCTTCTCTGGATCTTCCAACATGTGTCCTATCCAAGATCTACGGCTAGGACTTCCTCGCTATTCTGAGACTCAAAGGTCCCGAATTTCTTAATTTCAGAACTCCCGATGCCTATCTGAATTTTCCCATTTGTCACCTCGAATCCCCGGTATCCGAAATACCGATGGACTCTCCTGATCTCGCCACGTGTTCCCAGCTGATGAACGACTCAGATCATTTCCAAAATTTCCAACATGGATTTTCCCGGCCTCTTGTCCTCCGGATTCGCGAAATACCGAACCCCGATATGCCGATGAACTCTCCCTTTTTGGGACTTTTCTCGAGCTCTCGGATTTACGCCACGCGTCCCCTTAAGATGGATGGCTCTGATTTACTCTCGGGGTTTTGGGACTTTCGGTACTCTGATGACAGAAATCTTTTGTCAACTCAGAACCCCGATAGCCGATACGCCGACGGGTTGCTCAATCTTTCCCACGTGTCCTCCTATGATGGACGGCTCAGATCCATCCCGGGGTTTTCACCATGGAAAATCCTGAACTCTTGTCAACAGGAATCCCAATCTCGTGATTCTCGATATCCCGATGGCCATGCCTCTCGTCGGGACTTTCAACCTCCTGTTCACGAGGACTTAACCCTCATGCATCTCTTAACAGATCCAACGGCTGTCGGGTTTTTCTAGCTAGGATCTAACGACTCAGATCTGTTCCACCTTGCGCATTCTTCCACTACTTCATGGATGTGGAAAAAATCAACAGTCCAAATGTTCTCATGGATCTTGGGGTCTACGATCCCGATTTCCTCGCTATTCACGAAGATAGAGGGAAAAGGGGCAAGGTATGTAACGCCCTTGTTTCTTTCATCAATCTAACGATTGTGAATGACCATGGGTCTTCCGACAGGATCTCATCTGTCAATTCGTTACTTATCCCTACGCTGCTACCTTGGGATTTTTAAGAGGGTCATTCCTCCTTGTACAAGGTTGTTAAGACTTGCACAGCCAAGTTACAGGTTGTTGGTAAGCCTTTCCAGAGAGGGAATCTCTGTGAAGAGATCTACTCCGGGGCATTCCAGGAGAGAGATAAGGGGAAACAACTTCCCGAGAACGGGCTGGAAGTCTGACTTGGTTCAACTTAAACATAATGAAATTCATTTATCAACATAAGCCATGCGTGGTTTTTTTTCTGTTATAAGCATATACAACTACTAGTACTGATTAAATACTAGACAATCATTCTTATAATGAAAACATTCATAGTTCCGCAGCTTATGAGCATAGTTATTAAAAGACAGATATTTCAAGGTGCCAGAGGCAAAACACTTATCAAAAATACCACCAGGGTTAAGTAACTGCTGAGAGGGGTGCTCGTTTCCACCCAACCATAGGCTCAGCAACTCCTCGAAGATTTACCACTAGCCACCCCCGAGCTGAGACCACGATGCTGTGAGACTGCATCTCTCCGTCTGCCAGTGACCAAGAGCGAAGGTTGCAATCCTTCCTCTCTGCTATCACTCACTCTTCGTAATTCCATAGTTCCCCTCACGTCTACCCCCCCCCCCCAATCGCTTCTATCCCATGCCTTATCCTCTCACTAGATTGCATGTGGCGCGATTACCCTCCCGTTGGTCAGTCATGATGGCTCTATGGATAGGAGGTTCACCTCCCCATCCCTCACTAAGCCATCAACCTACCAGCCTGCGGGGAATTTAATTCGGGGCCAGGGAGTCGCTTTTGGTTCTCCAGGCCAGTGGATTCCAAATACGGTAATTAATTCTCAGTGGAAGTTAACGCCACCTTTTCAGGTGCCTTCCACCGCCATCGTGGTCTCTTTTTTTTTCTTCACATCCCCTCTCAGCAGTCCTGCAATAAATTCAAAATGTTATTCACATTCATTGACCTTTTCCTCAAGGTCCGTTTACATCACATATTCACATTCATGAGTTTGCCATAGTTCTTGGCTAGTCCAGTTATATTTACAAGTTGGGGGAAACAGGGTGTTACACACACCCTAAACAAACTCACCATTAAAGAGAAATTCCCCATTCCTATCATTGATGACCTCTTGGATGAATTGAGTGGCACTCGGTTCTTTACTAAACCGGATCTTTGTTCTAGCTACCACCAGATCTGTATGAATGAGGAAGACATTCCTAAGACTGAATTTAGACTTCATGAGGGCCACTATGAGTTTTTGGTCATGCCATTTGGCTTGTGTAATGCTCCCTCCACTTTCCAAATCCTCATGAATCATGTCTTCCATCCTTTTCTCCATCATTTTGTCTTAGTTTTATTTGATGATATCCTCATATATAGTAAAACCTGGACAACCCATCTTACTCATGTGGATTGAGTTCTAAATCTACTCTCTCAGCACCAACTTTTCCTCAAACAATCTAAATGTGCTTTGGCGTCTCGAAAGTCGAGTACTTGGGTCATCTTGTTGGCAAGGCTGGTGTCAGGGTGGATCCTAAAAAGATTGAAGCTATGCAATATTGGCCTCACCCAAAGAATATGAAAATCTTGCATGGATTTCTAGGTTTAACAAGTTATTATCACAAGTTTGTTAAGAATTATGGAAATATTGCGACACCTCTCACTGCTCTCCTTAAAAATAATTCTTTCACCTAGACTCTAACAGTTCCTCAGGCTTTTCAAACCTTTAGGATGGCCATGTGCACCACTCCATTCCTGGCCCTTCCAGATTTCACAAATACCTTTTTCCTGTAATGTGATGCTTCCAGGAAAGGAATTGGTGTCGTCCTTATGTAAGAGGGTCGACCTTTGGCCTTTACCAGCAAACAATTGTCAGAGCAAAATTTGGGCAAATCAATATATGAAAATGAAATGTTGGCTATTATGCATGTTGTGGATCTTTGGCACCCTTATCTATTGGGGCAACGCTTCCAAATTAAGATAGATCATCAAAGCCTCAAGTATTTTCTGGAACAACGCCTTTCCTCCCCAGAGCAACACAAATGGGTGACTAAGCTCTTTGGATATGATTATGAGATCATTTAAAAGAAAGGCAAAGACAATGCGGTTGCTAATGAACTTCCAGAAAATATGAATATGAAGGGTCTCTTTTCTCTCTCTCCTTCATTGTACAAAATTGGCTCCAAGTTGTTCGCCAGGAATGGCTGCACAATCCCAAAAGTTCGCATCTGATAGAACAATTGCAGGCCAATTCTCCATTCTCCTCAGTGTACTCTTGGCTCAATGATGAGCCTCGATACAAAGGCCATTTGTGTTTAAGTAAATAGTCAAAACTTAAATCCATAGTACTTTCTAAGCTTCATGCTACACCCACCGCTAGGCACTCCGGGTTTACCAAAACCTATGACCGGGTCAAACATTTTTTTTCCTGGGATGGTATGAAATAAGGCATTCATAATTTTGTGGCTGAATGTGATGTGTGTCAACACAACAAAGGAGAAACAGTCAAATCTCCTGGCACACTACAACTGCTTCTGATTCCACTTGCTATTTGGTGGGATATCTCTATGGATTTTATTGTCAGCTGACATAAATTGGGAAATAAATCAATCATCATGGTGGAAGTTGATCGTCTTTCCAAGTATTCTCATTTATATTCTCTTCGACACCCATTTAAAACATCCATTGTGGCTCAACTTTTCATGGATCAGGTCTTCAAGCTTCATGGCATGTTGCATTCTATTGTTTACTGATCGCGACCCAACTTTCACCAACAATTTTTGGCAAGAAATGTTCAAGCTACAAGGCACCAATTGCATCTCAGCACACCTTATCATCCCCAAACTTATGGTCAAACTGAAGTTTTCAACAAGTGTTTGAAAACATATTTGAGGTGTTTTTGCTTCGTAAAGGCAAAATCAGTGGGCTCAATGGTTACCACTAGTTGAATGGTGGTACAACACTTCTTACCATACAACTACCTGAATGAATCCTTTTGAAGAAGTATATGGACAAAATACACCTTCAATTCTTTCATATTTTCCAGGTGTCTCAAAGGTCCAGGAGGTTGACCAAACACTTATAGTTCGAGAGGCTATCCTTCGTACCCTCAAAGAGAATTTAGTCATGGCCTAGAATCGCATCAAGCAACAAGTAGATCAAGGTCGCTTTGAACGTCAATTTGCAGAAGGGGATTAGGTGTTTCTTCGACTGCAACCTTACAAGAAAAATTCTCTCAAGACTGACCATTGTTAGAAACTAGCACCCAAATTTTATGGTCCTTATACCGTTCTCAAGCGTGTGGGACAAGTGGCCTATCAGTTAGCTTTTCCCAATCATTCTAAGATCCATCCTATTTTTCATGCTTCCTGCTTAAAGAAGGTGATTGGAGCTAAGTGCCAAACTCAAACCAACCTTCCTGAGTTGGACGAAGAAGGCTCCATTTGGATACAACCACAAGCAGTTTTGGACCAGTGTGAGCGTCGTCTGCATCAATGAACAATTAAGGAAGTGTTAGTCCAATGGAAGGATACAACTCCAGGAGATGCCACTTGGGAACCAACTACCATTCTGCAACAATTTCTTCATCTCAATCCTTGAGGACAAGGTTATTTTTAAGGGGGAGGACATGTTAGGAACCTAACCCCTCACGTATGTTTAATTGTATTTTTAGAGTGAAAATTATGAAGGTGTTACCGTTGTCATAATTTTTGTTACAACCATTGTTGTAGCCCTTAACAACACTAAAATCGTCCATAAAACCATTGGGCATTTGTACTAAGAAAACCATAATAATTGGATATTGAAGTAGTGTCTTATTTCTCTATTATGGTACTTTTATGAAGTGGTTTTATTGCTGTCATCATCATTAATTAATGTTTTTTGGACAACCATTTAATTCATTCATTGACTTGTATTTATCTTGAAAAGTGTGAGTGACAAACCATTAACAAGTTTGCAAGACTATTGTATCTCTTCCTTGTCATCGTAACTTGCACCTTTCAAGATACAATATTGTTGCTATTGTGATCTCACTTTCATTGTATAGTAACTTGTTTAGACAACACATAATTTGTTTAAGAAGTCATTGATTATAACTTTTGCTACTAACTTTTTATGTTTCATTAGTAAAGGGAAGGTACAAACCCATTTTCATTTTCACTTGTCTCTTTCAACTTCGCCAAAGTGACTTCTTCTGTTGAGTGACCTAGAGAGAGGGGTGGGTTTTCACTATATATTTTTTCCCTTCATCAACCAACTAGGTCATGGGGCGTCTCACTTGGAGTGAGACTTTCCTCCTCCTAAAGAGAAAGAGGTACCCTATTGGGATGACAGTGATAGGGTTACCTCCATGTTACGTCAATCTAATCTTACTTGCCTTCAGGCTTTGGGAAAGTATAGATTGTGCGATAACATGGTTGAGCCAATCAAGGCTTACAAAACATTTGGGGAATATAACTTTCCTATGGAAAGATTTAAAACTTCTTACAACTGGGATAAAAAAAAGAAGACCGAAACACTTACTAGAATGTCTACTAGGGTGTCAGGTACAACCGAACATGCACCCCTCAAATTACAACATTTCATTTCTTCTTATATTTGCCAGTGAATGAAAAAATTAAAATTTAGTTGTATTTTGTAGCATTCTCTTCTCCACTTTTTCTTTATATCTCTGCCCATCTTTCTTCTTTGCAGATTTTTAGTTTCCTTTCTTTCTTGGGGTGAGGTTTTCTGCATGCAGTTTTTACTGCTCAATAATGCGAAAACGTTGTCCATAAAATGGCTCAGCGTGAGCGATACTTGTTCTTCAACAATAGAAGATGCAATACTCTTGTATTGTGTCTTCTTCTCCCTGGAAGACTCGATCTTCAATTTTCTCTTCATGATGACTCTTCTTCATCTATTGGCTTTGTTGGTGTGGATGGAATTTGCTTCTTTGGTTCATTGAACTTGCTTCTCTCTTTGTAACTTTCTTTATACATGCCAAAATAAATCTCATCATAATGCTTTTTCCTCTTGAATTTACCTTCGTCTTGGATTTCCATATTCTCATGTCATTTGTTAGAGTCATGAATTTTAACAAAATAACATCAACTTCATTTTGAGGTCGTGAATCTCAATATAAATATCATTAATAATAATTCCAAAGACTTTAACAAATCTTTACATTAACATTCAAACCTTTGCCATGTTCCATGACATTAATTTGCTTTTGACATTAACATAAATGGACTGATTACACCATTTTCACCTTAGCATAAACCTTCCATCAAATATCAATCTTTTTTAATGAACATGAATATAGGCAAATACATCCATTATATATAATTCTACAAAAAAATTAAAATATCTTCACTAACTTGTCTTCACATGGTGTAGCTTTTTCTATTTCAATAGTTTTCCAATCCTTTTAATATATATATTTCTCCACCAAAAAAAAAAAAAAAAAACGACTTCTCAAAATATATCCTTCAAAAATCAATTTTTGATTTTCTTTTTAAGATTATTAAATTATTAACCCAAAAAAATAAGGGTACCTTCACCAACTTCTCTTTCATGGAGGTTTACACAGCCATTTGTTTTCTTCTCAACTTCAAAAAAAATGGGCAGCTCTCTTCCACCAAATAAATCTCAATTGGAAGGACTAGAGAAACCCTTGGCTCTCCCGTGAATGGCGAAGATCTATCCATCATTACAA
Source organism: Picea engelmannii (assembly GCA_009831015.1). NCBI lineage: Eukaryota > Viridiplantae > Streptophyta > Pinopsida > Pinales > Pinaceae > Picea > Picea engelmannii. The sequence goes on from ML787366.1 coordinate 221,144, forward strand.
ACTTCCTACATGACTAATATATATATCCACCAGGAATAATTTTGCAGAGTATCTTAAATAAAGAATTATGTCAACTTTTCATGCAACTAACAAACAATCCCAACACAACAAAACATGGACCAACTTCTAACCATGTTCTTCATTACCTTTCTTGTTGCGTAAAATCTCCAGGCAACCCTTTCTCAATGATTCTTCAACAATATCTTTACCGTAGCGGTTCCACCATCAATCTTCACAACCTTTACACAATAATTGCTCAAGGGTTTACACAACCTCCACTCAATCTCCATCAGATTCAAGCTCAAAACCGGTGGCTCTTCAACCGAATGAAACTCGGTCGGTTCGTCATGCACACAGATGTACGACCCTTTCACTAAACCCATGGATTTTCTCTCTCAACTCAAATAAGAAGCTTTTATATTTCTAGGATCTTGCCTAGACCCGCTTTGATACCATGTAAACAATTAAGAAGAGATATAATTGATGCAACACATCACACTATTGATGTTTGTTCTATTAATATGAACATGTACAGTTACACAATATGGTTACAAGAAGTTACAGAGTTACCAACTTCCGTAACAGTAAACTAACTAATTAACTAGTTACGTAAGGATGCAATTATTTTCCTTAACAAACATTTCCTCGAGCTTGTACCATTTGAGCATACATCCCCAAACCATATCATCATCCGGAGTTTGCACTATATGCCTCCTCTCTTCTGCTGGAACTAAATTTTGTTGAGGATTTGCAGTTTGGGCCTCCATGCTACCAAACTTACTGTCTCTTTCACGAGCCGAGCATGACAGAATTTCGTGTTGCTTCCCAAATATTCTAAAGGTCCTAGAGCTTCTTCGCACTTTATCTTTTTCAGAAGGCATGAGAGTGGTAAGGAAGCTCACAGATTGGCATAAGGGGTGGAACAATCTCAGAGACAACCAGAGGGAATGGAAAGAGGACTCCCAAACCAAACAAGAGAAGATGTGAGAGTGCGACCAAATTATACATTGCTCTATCAAAATAACCCTTCTCTTCTCCTGACACAAACTTGCCATATTAACTACTAGCATAAGCAGACTATTGCTCCCTTTCTTATCACTAGTACCTGAAGCTATCATCCTTTGCATCACATGTTGGAGGGTAGTCGTCACCTTAATGAGCGGAGAGAGGTATTTAAGCTAAATTTCATCTACATGTTCCCCTTAGAGCTTGGGCCACCAAGTGGCATGGCCTTCATTTATGCGAGGAAGCTTCATGTAGATGCATATAACACCTCATCCGGGGGAGTACCTTCCTATAGAGACAGTTCTTTTCATTTTAGAAGAAGAGGGTGTTTGGGCCTTTGATTGTCATCACAGACCAGATCTTGCTCCCTACATTCCACAACCACATTGGCCAAATGATCAACTATTTTGTTAGCTTCCCGACAAACATGCGAAGGAATGATGACTAAGATGGGGAGGAGGATCGATTTTAAGAACTCAATATTGCATAAAAGGCACCAACTAGGGTAGATATTGGATGGATCATAGTCATTCAAGAGTTTAGCTAGCATGGCTACAATAAATTGGGAATCACCTTCCACAATGAGTTGATGGAACCCAAGCTAAGAAGTTTCTTGGATCACCCTAATGAGTGCCTAGAGATCTATCACGTTGTTTGAATCATATCTAAGGTTGTCTGCTAAAATATGACAAATGTGACCTTATTCATCTCTAAAAACCACTCCATATCCATTAGGTCCAGGATTTCCTTTGGAAGCCCCATAAAATTTGAGCTTTAGGAAGCTAGAAGAAGGATGTCGCCAGGAGTTGGGAATGCTCACTAAAAATGGAAAATCATTTCTTTGTAGAGGGGATGAATTTAATTCGAGGTCCTAATTGAGAAGGATAAGTTTTTCTTATGGGTCACAGTTGAGATCCTCTTTCATCCATTTTTGAATTCAAATTGTTTCCTGAACATTGTCTTGAATTTTGGGCCAGATCTTCTCCCAAGACAATTGATCTGAATGAAAAATCTTATGATTCCATTCCTTCCAAATTTTCCATAGCAGAAATCTCGGGATCAACTGCCAAACTTGATTTAGGATGGTATTTTTAAAAGTTGAATGCCTCTGGTTGTCAATAGTGGTGATGATGCTTTCCCGGTTGTGATCAGAGGTTCTCATAATTTGGACAGCTTGATCCCAAAGTTCATATTTGAATGACACTGATTAAGAAGATGATCCAAGTTCTCCTCATGTTGAAAACATAATGGAAAAATAGAAGGACAAATAAAACCCCTTTTTTTTAGATTATCCCAAGTTAGCATGCGTTTATGTGCAACTAACCAAAGAAATGTGCTTACCTTCATCCATAGGTTGGATTTCTATATGTTTCTCTAGATGTTGTCTTTAGGAAGCAAGTGAAAGTTGGATTTAAGGCCATATGATTCCTTTATAGAGAACACTCCCCTTGAGGAGTAGCCCCATCTTAGAATATCGGGTCCATGCTTAATATGGATTCTTAGAAGAGTTTCTTCATCTTTCCATGGACCCAAATCCACATTCTCAAGGAGTCCAAGATCCTCATGAGTGGATTTCCATTCCTGCCAGAGCAGAGAGGAGGGGGAGTTTTTCCAATAATCCCTTACCCGAATAAATTTGTTTTGCTCAATGTGAGTGTTGAGTCCATTTTTGTGCTTCCATAAACCATACTTTTGCCTCTTTATTTGCCCATTTTTCCTTCATTTTATTCACATTTCCCATAAAACAGCCTATCCAAGGTATATTTGTCATCCTTTAACTTCAAAATTGAATTTTCTA
>ML787367.1:0-11099 GCA_009831015.1 Picea engelmannii
ATGAATAGTAACGCATCATATCATCTGTCAATCACATCATAATCAAATATATAGGGTCCAACATCAAAAAGGGTCCAGATCACTTGCGAGCAAGTGTCCTCAAAGAATAAGTGGTCTCAGTGCGCCAGAGCGGGATGTTACAGATTTATTGGTACAGGTTTACAATAGTATATCTCTCAGTGATAGTGTGACAATGGTTCCATTATTCTACTTCTACTTCAGGGTGGTAGGACGAGGCAAGGACAGGTGGTTGTAGCCACCTTTTGGTTGTAGCAAGAGAACATGGGGGATTGTATCCTCCTTCTGGTTGTACCCAGAGAATTGGAGAGTTGGAGCTTCCCTCAGGTTGTAGCATGAGAAACTAGGGGGTTGGAGCCTCCTTCCAGTTGCAACTGGAAAACAAAGGAAGTTGGTGCTTCCAATGAATGTAATTCTTCAAGACATATAAGAAAAATAATTCCATGGTTTTATCCTGATTTGAGTTTCCACGTAAAACACTGGTGTACTATGTATGTATGTGATTGTTTATTTCTTACTGCTCATTATTGGATAATAATTCTACATTGATATAACATTTGAAGAAAAAGGATTACAATTACATTATCATTGATTCACCCCCGCTCTCAGTAATCCAACACTCACAATTTTGTATCCCAGGGAAAAATAGCTTCAAATTCCATCCCCAACAATGACACCATTTTGGATGTTGTTCCTCATTATGTTCCAGGTTTCTATTGGAATGATTCCAAGGCACCCCAGGGAATAAAACACAAAATGATTCTTAAATCCATATGTGTAATAAATAAACACTAAGAAAAATTTATTGGGTCTCTTTCTCTCTCTCTCTCTCTTTCTCAAATCTCTCATCCCTTAAATAATATCATCTTAGATGATAAAATCTCTCAACCTCAATAGGAATATGTCGACGATTGTTTCATAAAAATGATATTTTAAGGTGAGTGAGTGGGTGGATTTAGAATAAAAACAAAATAAACATACAAGGCAACACTGATAATGACTCTTGTAGTCTATGGAAAAAATAACGAACATGTTGAGAAATTAAGAACCGAGTTGTTATAAAATATGTATACATATCTATGAAAATGTTCTTCAAAACAATTTCACATCTTCATACATTCAAATACATAGAGGAACCCTCTCCATATCATTTAAATGGATAAAACAATAACAAGAAATGACAATTTTTAAAGAGGAAATCACTTCTATGCAATCAAAAAACGTCATACAATCACATTGAATATGGTGCTTAATCTACTGCTAGAATTTTTTATTAATCATATATGTTACAAGAATCCAAAATGGGAGAGGTGTATTTACAAGAATACAAACAAAAAACAAGATTTATAAACTGAATCATAATGCAGGGGATGAATTTATTGAGGCATACTTCCTTCACCATCTATCTGTGCATGAGGTATTTTGATCAAACAACTTTGTGCATAAGACACTCTTTAATTCCCCAAAGTTCCAACCCTAAAAATGATAACCCCATTATTCTTTTATTAGTGGCTTAATTATGAGAAAAACATTCATTAAATCCAATAAGTCTTCTTGATTTGGATACAATTTTTGAATTCTTGATACCACCTCTGGTTTTCTAAATATTTTTTTCTAGGTAAAAATTGTTTTTACAACCTGAGTAAAAACCTATCGAGGTGTTTTGAGGAAAGATTCTATTATCCAATTGATATTCTGTCTAGATTCTTCTAAGTGGCTAAATCAAGTATGATTTATGCAATGGAAAAATTCTTCCCATGAATGATTGAGATCCTCGGACAATTGGGAGAACACCTAACTGTTTCCTTTCAGTTGCCACCACTCAATGATGCAGATAACAATTGACCATTCCCTTGAGTCTTCTGCCTCAAGATTCGATGGGGAATTTATCAAATAATGCCCATTTAACCTTAGGATGGACTATATGACGGAGTACTTCTCTTATGTCTAAGTCAATGCAAGAAGTGAGGGACCTTCCATGACACCTGGAATCAAAGTAACCCACCTTTAGAAGTTGAACTAATCACAGATTGATATTTTCTACTAGTGGGTTTTTCTCCTATAAGGCCCTAACACATATTTTGGGAGGCTATTAGTGGGGGGAGAATTATTTTTACACTTGACTATGGTACTTGAGATCTGTAGCCTACTTAGATGTGTGAGTGCTGCAAATGATTCTCTTCCTCCGTCAGTTGTATTTAATTGCATGATGATTGGACATGATAACTATATGTGAGGCCAAATGTCATGTTATAGGATGTATAATCCCTCAACTGATATGGCACACCAAGTTCATAACATAGTTCATAGCCTCTTGAAAACCCCTTTGTACATGATTTAAGGACATTAATTTTTTTCGCTTTGGTTCAAGCTTTTGAAAAAAATTGGGAGGTTGCAAAATCTTGACTGTTTTCATTACTAACATGATCATAATCCCACCGAAACATGGAAAATTCATGTCGGTCCATGTTGGCATCTGTGTGGAAGGGGAGTAGGTTATGTTCTAGTGGGATCAAGGTTATTTTATGTATCTTTGGTGGGTCCATTCGTCCAGGTGGAATCCATGGATTTGTCTCGGTGAGTGCCATGTTGGCATGCCACTCTATCATTGACCTATCCAAGTGTTTGCGATGGAGTGATGAGCTATCTCCTCATGTTGTTGAGTCAAAAGATAGGTGTTCTCTTTGTATTGGAGGAGATGGGTGGTTTGGTCAAACCACAAAACCGTTGTCATTCTCTAGTGATGGTGATTTCCTCTTTCGTTCCCTTGCCAAGCAACACCATACATCAAGTTCCATGTGTCCACTTAAACCATCGTCACATCGCTCGGGATAATTATATTTCATGCATGTTCATGGCACAAAATTGGTTATAATCCATTGATCTTCCTCTCTTGTAGTCGTCTGATGATTGGGCCTCATAGATCTATTGACAGTCGGCCTTTTGGCCCACAATCCCATGAAAAACTCCTTATGTCAATAAATTAACGCTTTAAAGCTTAGATAAGCCCTACTTTGTATCCAAATAAGTGCCTAGGATTAACTTAAACTCTTAGGACCCTAATTTTGGCAATTTCCTTCCTTTTTGAATGGAAATTAAAAGTCACTTTCTATGCAATCAACCATGAGAATTGGTCCCTTTACTCTTAAGCTATCCAACTTAGATATTTTGGTCTTAATGACCTATAAAATGATGACTGGACTAAATATTGTACTAACAACTTCAACACATGTGTATTCCCTGCACAATTGATACTTGGTATATTTTCAAGCCTTGTGTGGAGAACTAATGCAACTCATCTTCTCGCACTTTGGCACCTCTAATAATTCTAATAGTTGCAAATATAAAAAAAATATTTGCAAGCCACCCAAGAGAGTAGAATTTTCATTTTAATTGATTTCCTTTGTATCTGAATTTAGTAATCAGGGTAATGTGGACCAAGAAAATATGAGTGGTAAAATCAAGAACAATTTTACTTTTCCATTTTCCAGGTTGATTGTAGTCCTTTTCTATGATCATATTTATGGAGTGTGAAAAAACATATCTTCAACACATGTAGTCTGGAGATATGTATTTCGGACATGAAAGAGGTGGTGTTCTCAACCTCTATGTAGATAATTCATATGACCAGTGCACTTGCATATGCAAATATCCACACCTGTGAACTTCTCCATAGTGCGCAACCATATCTAAATTTGCACTTCTGCATTTTTCACAGGTATGACACTTACACAACCAACATCACTTAGTCTATCTTCAAAAATTGTGCAAATAATTCACACAAATCATCGCTTCATGTGGCTGCACATCCACACTTATAATACCTCAAATAATTTCCAAATGACGCTTTTTATTTGCAACCGACCCAACAGAGCTGAAATTGAATTTAAAATGATTTCCCTTGTATGTGAATTTAGGATTCATAGTAATGCAGACCAAGAAAATTTATTATAGTTTCTAGTTGTTTTAGTTCTATTCAGTTGGTGATTACATACAAGTTACTGAAATGGGGCATAATAATATACATTATTTATTTTTAAATCCTATCACCCATGTTGTATTAAATTTTTTCTTTGCAAATCCATGAAATAGATTACCTGGAACATAAATGAACTATGGTAGTTATCTTATCATGTGTTCAAGGGTTTAAAATGCAATGGAGCAATAGAAGAAAATTATTGGTTGAAGTCATATCTTTTGGACTATCACATTTCACACAAGTATGATTCCCTCATAGCCAAGGATTAGTATATTTTCAACAATTGTGAAGAGAATTCATACAAATCACCACACTGCACTGTTGCACTTCCACACTTCTAATGATTCAAATATTTTCCAAATGACACTTTATATTTGGAACCTACCTAAGAGAGAAGAACTTTCATTTCAATTGATTTCATGTGTATGTAACTTTGTTGTAATAACCTTATTTCCCCTAGTTTATAAATATAACTATAAATGGCTGAGAGACTATGGCAAACTAGATATGTGTGAATGTTTGATTTGATGAACCTTTGTATAAAAGGTCAATGTATGTATTTTATGTTATTAATAGAAAATGGATAAGTGTTGCATAACTATTGAAAGGGGGGTTTTCCAAGATAGACCATGGATTCTATGAGAGATATGGTAAGTGGAACCATAAATGGTTGACATGACCCCACCAAACTAGTACCTTACTAGATTTAATGACTCAGAACATTCTTCTAACACATAAATGAATTAACACTCAGAGTGGTAGCTAGAAGAGTCCTCCTCAAGAGATAATGAGGATATGGGGCAGAGTACCCATATGCAAGACTTCCATACCTGACCATGAGATGGGGACTCATACCCATGCAACCTTGTTGAGGAAGGAAATAAAAGAGATAATTCATGGGCGGAGGCAGCAGAGGAATAAGAGAAATCTTTGAAGAGAGCAGAGTTGAAAGACCAATATCAAGAAGAGAAAAGGGTTGTTACAACTCTATCGTTTGAGGAAGAACTGGGAAATAAGATTATTCTGGGCACAAAAAGCTGTTGGCATGGTTTTTGTTATAAGATGATAAAAAAAACTAAGAAGTGACTGTGGAAGTACTCTTACAGGCCTCCTTTTTTGGTATAGAGAAAACCGATGGCCAAGATCATATGAGAGGAGGAGAGTAACCTTCGTCCCTAACTCTAGCTGAGTAAGAAAAGAGAGTCTCAATCAGAGCATCGTGGTCTAGCTCAGGGATGGCCAGCAATAAATATTTCAGGAGTGGTTGTGCCTATGGTTGGGTGGAAACATGAACCCGTTTCAGTAGTCGCTTCATGGACTCTAGTTTTTCGATAAGTATCTTCATACTTTGTGCATTGAAATTGAAATGGTGATCAAATGCACATGTATTTATCTTTATATGAATCAATTATGTATTGAATGAATAAGTTAGATGTATGTATTATATTCCTGTGAACTCATGCTTTTGAATGGTCGTCTACTTGCGTCATTTTACCAATTAAAGTGTCGTGGGACATAAACCTACAAGAGAATTGGGGTAGGATTGGTTGGAATGTTTAAGTCTTGATGACCACTTGTATCTACCCTCATGGTAATTCCAAGTTCAGACCTTGTGGAAGGAGGGTGCCTCCTTCATATTATTCAACTTATGACAGAGAGATAATGCCTATACTCTTAACTCTTTACGGATAAACGAATTTACACGTATGACCGCAAGAGTTTTCAAAGGACCCATGTGACCAAGGTATGGGAACCCCACGCTTAGAACAAAAGGAGATGAGACTTTATGGATTCAGAAATCCATGCGTATGGAGCTCTGGAGTGTTTTGGCTTGACCATTTATAAATTGATCAAAGGAAACTGGTGGTTATGCTTACCCACAAGGTTTACTAGTGCTTGACAATTTCCCTAACCATGACAGGCATACCTGCCCCACCGTTAAACCTTGAGACAATTACCATCGTGAAGTAACGTGAACCATAGATTCAAGGGTATTCAGGAGTCCCCTTGGTCATTGGATCTATGTCGAGGTAACTCCGACGAAGTCCCACTTCGGGAGAATAGAGATGTTATAGCATCAAACTCCCAGAATGTCGAAGTTACAAAGTGAGGAGAGTCGTGGATCTGGGGATGTCATTAAGAACCCATCTTAATCATATTATCATGCAGAGGAGGAACCCACATATGGTACTTTGATGAATTCCTACTTCGGGAGAGTGGAGCAACCATAAATATGAAACCCCCCAAAGGTCGGAGTTGTGAAGTAATGAGAACCGTAGATCTAGGGATCCCTCGGGATCTTCCCTAGCCGTTGGATTTATGCCAAGGTCAGCCTGACATTGATTACTCCAAAAGAAAGGGGGTGGTAAGTGAGTGGAGAAACTGAAAGCCGAATTCATGAAGTGATAAGAGCTATATATCTGCGGACTTTTCAGGATCTCACATGACTGTCAGATCTATACCATGGTCATCCTAACGAAGACCACTCTGAGAGGGAGGAGGAAGAAACACCACAGATTCCTCGAACACCAAAGTTAAGAAGTAATGGAGGCCATCCATCTAGGGGTTATGTGGACAAACCTCGACTATGAGATCGAAGGGCTTGGAAGGATATCAGTCTAGAGTGACGTGGTGCAGTGATGTCATCTAGGGTGACATGGATCCATGAATGACATGCCACATGTCACCTAGAATCGTACATCTCGTAGACCCTACACACCCATGAAAACATGACATGTGTCACCCCTTGAAGGGGCCACATGTCATCTCTTCCTTGATTTGTATCACATATGGCACTTACCATTTGGTCCATTTGACAGGAGAAGTATGCGGGACCCACCTGTATTTCTATACGCATCTAGTATGTCACCCCATGGGACGGTGGATCCTTTGGGAGTCTGCGACTACGGGGGCTTTGGATGTATCATCGTGGGTAAGTCGAAAGGCCTAAAGTCTGGAACCATATAGAGAGATTCCAAGTCTTCATAAGTCTGGTAATTCGGAACTCCAGAGAACATTTGTACAATAAGGAAAAGGGATGTTCATTTCCGAACACTAAAGTCTCCTCTAACTATGTGTTATATGAGAATTAAGTCTCACCGTTGGTTTGGATGGTGGATGGAACATCCCTACGGGAAGTAGGAACCTAGAAATGGTATGAGGGAGATGGGTCCATGTGGGTGCCACATGGCCCTCGACCAATGACAACCGAAGAGCTTTGGGAGGTCATAACTTGCAACCTAGAGCTAATATTTGAGCCTAGTATCAGTCGTTAAAATTCTACGGGTGAGTAGAAGAGGATGAAGAACTCGAAAAGAGGATTTGAGATGTTTTAGGAAAGTGAAATTTTGATGCCCAATTCCTTAAAAAAGGTACTTAAGGGGTTTGATATGTTACAAATTGGTATCAAAGCATGGAAACAACACTTGGCCTTCTTGGGCTCACAAAGGAGCAAGTGATTTTTTTTATTAGAAAACTTTAAGGGAGAGGGAATACTACCCTACCCTATATAGCAGAGCATGACTTAGGAACAAGCTTGGATGGTCCGGAGAATAGTCATAAGACTAGTTTACCGAGGCTAAAATGAGCCTGCTGAGAGTATCATTGTCGTAAGAAAGTTATCTTCATAAGTTCATTGAAGGATGCAGATTAAAATTCAGTTGGTATTTTACCAACTGAATCATGTTATTCTATGGAAAAGGAAGCCTATCATTTTTGGGGGGAAATTATATCCAATCCTATAGGATTGGGATTATGCTAAGGGGAATTAATAGCAAGATTTGGATGTGAATGGATTGAAAGGATCCGTAGCAATAATTTTTTTTTTAAATAAAAAGGGGTGGATCCTATTATATTAACATAAATATCATACAGTAATTGTTGATGATGCCAAGTGTCCCGCCTAAGCAGGAAACTGGGACAGCTAGATATCTTGAGCCAAGTATTACTCTATTATCAAAATAAACATGGAATTTCCCTGCCCAAAGGAAACCAGGGTGATCATACTAATAAGTTTCAAAAAGTATGCCATAGCTAGCTATAAAGAAACTAAGCAAGATAACTGAACTAGATCTATATACGGATCAACAGAGGTACCCCTAACCGAAAGATTCATTGAACCGTTTTACCCGTTCACTTCCTCTCGCTCCTCTGTTGTCGCCAGCCTGATGGAAGCGAGTACATTTGCGCACACGTCGGACATTGCCGCTGTGGAAGATTCCTGGAGTGGACCGCAAAGAGCATGTCCAGCCTTTGGTCGATCCTGGTGAGGCGAAAAACTTGGTCATCCATTAGACTCCTGACCTCAAAGATGAGTGGAAGGTGCCATAATTCAGAGAAGGATGGTTGTTCCAGCCTGCCGCTGATGTCGGATGCTTGTTTCCTGGAGTCCATTGCTGCGTTGGCCAGAAGCTCCGGTGGCGTCACTGTCCCTGTGGTGCCTTCAAGAGGGGTCTCCTCTTCCACGAAACAGGTGGGGAAGAAGTCCTCTAAGCTGTTGGCATTGAAGTTCTGCAGGGTGTCCCCAGGCGGAGGCTTGTTTTCCTTTTCGAATTCAAGTGAGGGGTGGCTCTGCATGGCTTCCTCCAAAGTGATTTCCTCTACATATGCCATGGGAGGTGTCCTTGGTCTTCTTCTGCGTCGGGTGGATGCCATGGCATGTGCCCATTCAAACTTCCTTTGTCGTTGGCACCGAGACTCGGCCACGTACCATGCGACCCCTCTGCGCGATTTCGCTCTCATCCTCGGCATGGTGCAGACCCTGGAAGGGACTAGGCTTCTTGTCGGACTGGCTTCTCTTCTCTAGAGCTTTAGCGGGGCCCTGATTCTCTGCTCTGAAGGAGTATGTTGTGGGTGGGCTGGTGGAGTGAACACTGCGAGGAGCCAATGCTCCTCTGTGCAATTCATTCCTATGATAATGCACAAGGCTACCGTGACTTCCAAAGCCATTAAGGCTTGGTGTTGGGTGCTCTAGAGACTGGTACATTTCCCTCGCACGAGAAGGCTCTTCATGTGGAGGTGGCTGCTGTGAACCATGGAGAATTAATGGCGTAAGGGTGCTCGTCGGTTGATGCATTAATAGTGCATCCCGACGACAGCCTATGTGTCCTTTGATGGCCTCGTGGCACCCCATCTGGGGGATCCGTAGCAATAATAATTATTTCTTTAATGAAGTATTAAACCATGTATGATCCCACATGATTAGAGGATTTTGGGAAGTGGTAAGGTCAATTTAGTTGACCTATAATTAATGAAAATTGTTGCTAGAATAACCCACTAAGAAACTAAAAAGGAACCATATAGATTGAGAACAACCTTTATGAAGGTAAAAGTGAAGTGATAAGAGTCAGTTCAAAATCTCATGGTTGTGCTAGGGGAGTGTGTATCCCTATTAACTTAAGGATGTGTCTATGCAAGAGGAATGGATCTGGTGACCATTCTCTGAAAAGGGAAAGCATGTGCAACTCGTAGGTTTTGAAGGGAACTAAGAAAAAAAATTTGTTTCTGAGTACATGAATTGTTGCGAAGTGTTTTTCTAATCAAGAAGATAAACAAAGTTGTAGAAATATGGAGTAATTGAGTGAGAAATCACAACAACCTCCCTTGCCTGGTGGATAGGAAACTAATCTGCTAGAATTCTTATGGGAGGAGGAGAGTGACCTCCGTCCCTAGCTATTGTTGAACAAAATAAAGAGTTCTAGGTGTAATGGTTAAGGATGATCTACATTTGTATGCTACCTTTTGTTTTAATGAGAGTAGAAAAAAACAACGATAACCTCTATGAAAAATTTAAAAGAAAGATATGGACCCTCTGCCAAAGACTGATTATGATCTAAAGATACTCTAGAGTTATATATTAAAATACTTAGTATGTAACATACCTCAAAATTGTATTTGGGCTTTAAGTAAATAGTCCAAATGTCATTAGACAATAAAATTTATTATAAATGAGGTAAAATGGCTAATTAAATTATTGATCCTAAATGTGGTAAAGGAAGTGTTGGGGCACTTCTAGATGCTTAATGGGTTATATTGAAATCTAGTGGTGGATGGTAGCCATATAGATATGGTTTGATATACTTATATTGTAGTGAGGAGATTCTAGAAAAGGATGTCCCTGATCGAAAGGCATGTTGACCAAGACCAGTTGGAAGCTATATTGGCTTTTTTGTTACCTTGGGCATGGTTATAATTTCCCATACTATATTTACGAGTTGGGAAATGTTTTTATGGAAGTCGATGCAAGAGTGTTTTCTTGCTAGTTGTTATCATATAGAAAGGGAAACATAGTTATTACTATGTCTGTTAAACTTCCAGGTGGATATGATGTGAATAATTTCAAGTTCTCAACCGATAGGGAATATCTTGGAGTATCTCTATGGAACTTTTCATGAGAATGGCAGTAATATCCTTGGGAGAAGGATCTAGAAGTTTGATATGTCCATGAAGGACATGGAAAAGGTGCAAGTAGTGAGCTTGCATGATGAATTCTTAGCTGTGTTTGTATATGCTTGAGTGCATGAATTTGATTCATTGTGAGGTTACTTGATATTTAAAAAAATATTAAGGCCAAATAGATATGAATGAATGATTTTAAAAGTGGAAGTGATGCACATATATGATGATAGAGTAAATGACCAAGGATGATTTGTTGTCATGATAAAAGGAAACATGATTATGCCTTTAAGGACTGCGTGAGAACAATTATGAAGAATCATGAGTTAACTGATTTTAATGTAAAGATGTACATGAGATGAAAAATATACCTATGGTAGATACACATAGGCTTGTGATTGTACATCTGGTTAAGTGCATCATAGCTGTAAGTTAACAAAACAAGGAATATGTGAGGATAAATAATATGGAGACATAACGAAGATGCATATTTATATTCCTTATGGAATATTTGCTAAACAACTAAAGCTAACTCAAGGTTGAGGATGTCACAGATAGTGAAGGATATGCAATAAGGAACTTTCATGCTGAAGGAGTTCCCTGTGGAGAAATTGTGTGAAGACTTTGTTAGGAGAATAAAGTCACAACCTTAATGTCTGTTGAGAATTGAGTAGTGGGATACATGTGTATATATATATATATATATATA
>ML787367.1:11365-22577 GCA_009831015.1 Picea engelmannii
GCTTGGTTAAGTTGTGATAAGTAAAGGAAGTGAGGCCTTGGAAAATAACTCAGTTGGAATGAAAGTACAGGGCTATGTAGAAGGAGTATATGAGGGAAGAGTTCCTTGACCCCTTCCTTGTTGGTTATTATATTTATTTCCTATGAGATATTGATTTACTAATAAAAGTAAATGTTTTGACATCATAGTGATGATGATTGTATGACTATAGAAACAATTGAGAATTCTTTGTGTTGCACTCAAGGAAGCATTAAAGATAATGCAATGAAGTGAATAAAGATATGCTAGGACATATCTGAAAAATGTTTTATTGATTTGAAGTCTATGATACAAGAATTTGTATCTACATGATTACTAACAAATTTGTGGTGTATTTCGTGTGTAAAAATAAATTGGAGTTGTTGAGAAAGATAGTTTCCAATGATGGAAAAACTCAAGCAGAGGACGACTATGAGAAGGTTGTCATTAAAAGATTGTTGAAGGGAGTTTAAAATTTCTTATAGAACACCATTGATGGGGTAATATCAGAGAGGGTGCTAGCAGCCAAATAAAGTATAAAAATGTTCATACCTATGTGGCATAAGGTATGAAGGAATTTGGTAAGAAACACTTCTAAAAATGTTTCATTATATTAAGGATATGGAAATAAATTTTGAGTGGTTGTTGTATGCCATTGATACCCAAGTAGGGTATGATTCAAGAAAATAACCTTAATAATAGAGAGAGGAAGCCTATGCCAACCAAATATTATTTATAATCCTTACAAGAAAATGTATGAGTAAAGAGTACCATGGGTACGATAACCAATCTAGGGAGATTTGGAATAAAGGTTCTCATAATTAGCACATTGCATGGAATGCACTAAAGAAATGCATGCTTGGATGAGAGGACACACAATGTATTTCCATCGAGGAAGGAGTACCTTCCATTGATCCACTTGAATTGTGTATTTAATAAAGAAAAGAGATATTTGGGTGGTCATGAGTGTTGAGACCCTGGTTACTACTGAAGGAATAATTATTGGGTTCATTCAAGGGAAACTTTTAGTTTCATATGTACTGATTTGGGATCGTGATCATCCTATAGCATGAAGCAAAGTCCTACTGCAATGATGAATGAGAATGATTAAACATTATGGTGAAGAGGTTGGTCAAGCTCCAACACACCATGGAAAAGTGCTTCTCACAAAGTGTGGCAAACTTGAAATCAATGCAAGGGTGCATTGGGAATGAATGTGACCATGAATATTGACACATTGATTAAAGTCATTTGATGTTTGAACTACACTTGGAAAAAATTAGTATGTTGAAAGGAAGCATACGTAAATAATGATGTTTTATTTTTGTTTGTACCCTTGAATAGATGAAAATGACTTGGAATGTTAGTATGCATAGTGATTGAAAATATAATGTGCATGAAAACTAACAATTTGTTTGGTTGAAGAATGTTGAAATTGCAGGAAGAAAAGGGTCTTGGATATGGCAGGGTTGTAAGCCCATAAGGAGGACCAATTCCATGCTAAGATAAACTACTATGGGAAGGAAAGTCCCATACTTATGAATTTGATTCCTGTGTAGGAACAAATCTGAAAATAAATGTGGAATTTGGAAATCTGTGGGTAACATATTTGCAAGAAAATTATGAATTTGAAATTGATGATAATATCTCATAATTTCTTTATACATGTGATACAGGTGAGATGAAAAATATATGTATCGGGAGGAAAGATGAAGGATGTAAATATGGAAAACATGAAAAATGCTATTGTTGAGACATGAGGACCCTGTGGTAAGTCATGACCGCCCTAGAAGATGTTGTGTTGTGGAAACACAAGCCAGAGGGATGCCTCGATAAAGAAAGTTTGAGGGACACCTTGAATGTAAGGCTCAATGAAGTCTCTAGAACTCTTCTTATGCGATAAATCCTTGGCAAGGAAAGATGGATCATCCAAGGGACTATATAGAAGAGAAGGTGATGCCCGAGCATGGGCCCAGAGGGTGAGCCACCGCAAGGAAGATGAGACTTTGAAAAATATCATACGCTATTGATTGGGATCATGCACACAATGGGTGAGTCTAGGAAAAAGAACAGTGAGCCAAAATAACGAGACAACCATGTGGATGGAAATCCATGAACTGCACAGATAAGTAATGTGCTACATTATGAATTTTTTCCTCTTGAATTTGAACAACAGTAAAAAAAATTCATGTGAAATTGTGATTAATATTCTTGTTGTCCAATATTATTGAAGGCAGGTGATGAAGGCCAAGAGTCTGAAAGGACTTGACCCAAAAAGATGATCAATATTTTTGAAGCAGCTAAATGACAAAGGCATAAAAAGTGTTACCGAGAAAGAACACTGCTTATAGTGTTCCTTTTAAGGGGGAGGGGATTGTAATACCCCTATTTACCTCAGTTTGCAAATATAACTATAACTAACCAAGAGACTATGGCAGACTAGATATGTGTGAATGTTTGATCTGATCAACCTTTGTATAAAAGGTCAATGTATGCATTTTTTGTTATTAATAGAAAATGGATAAATGTTGCATAACTGTTGAAACGGGGGCTTGCCAACATAGACCATGGATGTTGATGCAGACCCCCAACCCTATGGTCGTGATCCACACAGGATCATTCTAAATTTTCCTCCAGCCGAAGCGGCTCCCTCGGATCCCTATTGGAACCACATGAATCTGATCCACAGGTCCTTCATGAAAATTCACCCTGCACACTTAACACCAGGTGCGAGCCTTACATATCCATGCAACCACAACCAACCCTTAACGCAAGAACCTTTCGCAACTCACTAGTTCATGAACGATGACCCTTGACTCCTCTTTCTCCAAACGTCGATACCCGAGATGTGATACAGATATGGCTAATCCTTTTTAACAACTTCCACACATAACCGCCTGCTAGGGCTAAGTGCTAGCACTAATCCCAACTCGTGACTTCGTGATTTGGAGTGTTGAACTCTCGGGCTCCTCCTTTGCGAATCCTAGAAACACGATAAGTCAACAATGGGTTGACTCCTTCCCAGGTGACATGTATCCACCACCTATCACCCACTTCCACCTTTCTCTGGGTGCTTGCTGTTATGCCACCTGTCAACCACGTGCCCCCCACCTAATGGATGTGATACATGTTCGTGCGATCCCTCGACACTCAGCACTTCGCGACTTCATAGTTGAAAATAAATTCTTTCAACCCCTGAACCCCCGATATGGGATACCATGCAGAGGTTCTAATCCAACAGTTCTCCCGTGGCTTGGATCCAATGGTCTGGATCTTCTTCCCTACTCCTCGCAACTTGGGAATTCATGAAACCAAGAATTTGGTCTGCCCTCCAAACTCACGAACCCTGAATTCATGAAATGATCCAGATCTCTGCCACCTGTCCTCCAAAATGGATGTTCCTGATGCTTTCGGGACTTGACCAGTCCTCTTCCTTCTATTGTTACAAGGTTTAAACCTTGCACACCTTTTCTAGATCCGACGACTCACGGAAACTCGACACTTCTCCCTCAAAGTTTCTGTCGTCCATTCTATCCCTTTGTGTGACTTCCCAAGGATTAACCCCTCGCACCTTCTCCCAGATCCGATGACTATCAATCCTTGGTGCTAGATATGACAATTCAGATCTATCCTCCTTGTGCTCTCTCCTCCTGTGTGCCTGGATGTAGATTCAATGGTCCATATATTTCCTCCCAGTGTCTATCTAATGACATTTGTGCTCCTCCTCCTGCGCTTGCACCTCTTCCCTTCCTTTGGAAGAAATTCAACGTTGGAAGGTCTCAGCCTTCGATGCTTCCCTTGCAAGCCTGGTTCCTTTGGGTCTGGTCTGCTTTATAGAAACGCTTCCCTTCTGAGCTTTGTCAACTAAGAAACCTAGAAAAGTTTTCTCTGTGTGCATTCTTCTTGCACTTTCTTCTGAGCTTATGGACTTAGAACAAGTCCACTCTCGCACACTCTTGGTGCTCCTGAGATTTTGAATAACTCAAATTCAAGGTCGTTTCTTGGAAAGAAATGCCTCATGCCTCTTGGCATTCTTCTGCTCGATGCACACCTTGCAGAGCCTACAAAGTATTCAACAACCCTGTGAGTGTCTTCTCTTAGACACTTCCCTTTTCTCAGGGCTCGAAATAGAGTTCCCTGGTGCACTCTATGCACTTGCTTGATGCCCATTTGGCAGAGCTTTGCAGAACCTTCAATAGTTATGTTATCTCTGTGCCTTCCCCTACACAGTCTTACCTCCAAGGTGTTCAGAAACCTTGAGGTTTCTCCCTAGGTCTAATACTTCCTCTGGTGCACCCTCCTATCACAACTTTGTCCAAATTCCGCAGAATTTAGAAGTGCACTCTATGCACTGGCTTACAGAACCCGCATTGTTTTGTCATACAACCTCTTGCATGAAGCCTCAAAGAACCAGACCTGGAATCAAAGAACCCAATAGACAATGAATTTTGTCTATAACCTACAAATGCAAACTAACACACATCTACAACATATGATAAACTCATAAAGACATTCATCAACAAACACAAAATAACATGAAGGAAAAATTGCTCTGATTGTATTAATATGAAATGCCTCTTTACAATGAGAGCTCGAGCTACAACAGAGTCACGGCTTCCTCTACTCTCTAACCTATTTTTTGTTATACTCTTCCCATCCCATCTAGATACAGAGAAGATATTTTTACATAGAGGGTCTCCTCGAGCTCTTCCCTCCATCTCACCAACTCTCATTAATTTACATTTAATTACATTGAATGGTTGTCTAGCTCGAATCAGATCTAGATCTCAGCGTTACAACCATTAAATATGGTTTCTAATCACATCCTGTGCACATGCATGGATTTGGCTCTTTGGCATTACAAACATTTAATACAATTTTTCAAAATTTGAAAAATGAGAGGGTTGCGCCTCTCTTCTTCCATTGAATGTGCACTTGATGTGTTGGCTAATTGGCGGTTGATGACATTGGAGAGATGCTCCTGCATTAGATGTTATGAGAGATATGGTGAGGAGAACCATAAATGGTTGAGATGACCCCCACCAAACCAATACCTTACTATATTTAATGACTTAGAACATTCCTCTGACCTAGAAATAAATTACCAATCAAAGTAGTAGCTGGAAGAGTCCTCCTCAAGAGTTAATGAGGAGATGGGGCACAGTACCCATCTACAAGAAATCTAGACCTAACCACAAGATGGGGATTTGAACCCACACAACCTTGCTAAGGAAGGAAATAAAAGAGGTAATTTGTGGGAAGAGACAATTGGGGAAGTAGATTGATATGTGAATAGAGAAGAGTTGAAAGACTAATATCGAGAAGAGAAAAGGGTAGTTATAGATCTTTGGTTTGAGGAAGAACTGGGAAATAATATTGTTTTGGGCACACGAAGTTTTTGGCATGGTTTTCATTACAATATGATAAACACGACTGATGAGTGACTATGGAAGTACTCATGTAGACCTCCTTGCTTGGTATTGAGAAAACTGGTGGCCAAGATCTTGTGGGAGGAGGAGAGTAACGTTCATCCCTGACTATCGCCGAGTAAGAATAGAGATTCCATCTCAGAGCATCATGTTCAAGCTCGAGGCTGGGCAGTGGTAAATCTGTCAAGAGTGGTTATGACTATGGTTAGGTGGAAACAAGAACCACTTTCAGCAGTCGCTTCACATAATCTAGTTTTCTGATAAGTATCTTCATACTATGTGTGTTGAAATGTAAATGGTGATTGAATGCACATGTATTTATCTATATATGAATGAATTCTATATTGAATGAATAAGGTACATGCATGTATTATCTTGCTATGAACTCATGCTTTTGAATGATCATCTTCTTACCTCAGTTTAGAAATTAAAGAGTCGTGTGACGTAAACCTACAAGAGGGTTAGGGTAGGATTGGATGGAATGTTTAAGTCTTGTCAACCACTTGGATCTACCCTTGTGTGAATTGTAGGTTTAGATCCTGTGCAAGGAGGGTTCCTCCTTTAGAGTTTTCACCATATGACCAAGAGCTCATGCCCATATCCTTAACCATTTACAGCTAAAGGATTTTGTGCGTAATCTCGCAAGATTTTTCAAAGGACCCATGTGACCAAGGTCGGGGAACGCTATGCTAGGCCCAAAAGGAGCTGAGCCTTTCTCACTTCGAAATTATGGGAGATCAAGGCTCCATATTGTTTTGGCCTGACCATTTATAAATCGACCGAAAGAAACTGGTGGTCATGGTTACCCACAAGGTTAACTAACGCGTGGTGATTTCCCTAACTTTGGCAAGAAAACCTACCCCACGATTAAACCTTGACCCAATTACCATCGCGAAGTAGTGCTAACCACCGATTCAAGGGTATTTGAGAGTCTCCTTGGCCATTGGATCTACTTCAAGCTAACTCCAACGAAGTCCCACTTCAAGAGAACATAGATTTTATAGCATCAAACTCCCCGAACATCGAAGTTACAAAGTGAGGAGAGTCGTGGATATGGGGAGTTCATTAAAACCCCCTCTTAATTGTCTGATCATCCATAGGAGGGACTCGCATATGACACTTCGACGAATTCCTACTTCGAGAGATTAGAGGGGGCCATAAATCTGAAACCCCCTGAAGGTCAAAGTTGTAAGGTAATGAGAACCATAGATGTAGGGATCCTTTGGGATCTTCCCTAGCCATTGGATTTATGTCAAGGTCAACCCCGTGTTGACTACTTCAGAATAAAGGGGATGGTAAGTGAGTGGAGAACCCAAACTTATAATTCACGAAGTGGTAAGAGCTATAGATTTTAGGACATTTCAGGATCTCCCATGACCGTCATATCTAGACCATGGTCAGCCCGACACTAACCAATCCAAGATAAAGGAGGAAGACACACCATGGATTCCATGATGTCAAAGTTATGAAGTAATATATGCCATTGATCTAGGGGTTTCATGGACACACCTCGACCGCAATATCGAAGGGATTGGAAGGCTATCAGTATGGAGTGACGTGGCACAGTGATGTCATATAGGGTGACATGGATAAGCGACTAACGTCCCATATGTCACCTAGAATCATATGTCTCGTAGACCCTATACACCCATTAACATGAGACACATGTCACCCCATGAAGGGCCCACAGGTCATCTTTGCCTTGCTGCATATCACATATGGCACTTACTATTTGGTCCATTTGTCGAGAGAAGTATCCGGGACCCAACTGTATTTCCCTGGGAATCTAGTATGTTACCCCATGCAAGGATGGACCCTTCGGGAGTATGGGACTCTGGGGTTTTGGGATGCAACATCATGGGTAAGTCAAAGGGCCTGAAGGTCGGAGCCAAGTGGAACGATTCTGGGTCTTCGGAAGTCCAGGAATTTGGGACTCGCGAGAACATGCATACTATAAGGAAAAGGGATGTCCAATGCCAAACATCGAAGTCTCCTATAACTGTGTGTTAGATGAGGATTAAGTCTCAATGTTGGTTTGGATGGTGGATGGACCATCCCTATGGATAGTAGGAACCTAGAAATGGTACGAGCGAGATAGGTCCATGTGGCCCTCAACTAATGACACCTAAAGAGATTCGAGAGGCCATAACTTGTAACCCAAAGCCTCGGATTTGATTCTGGTTGTAGTCGTTAGAATTCTACGGGTGAGTATAAGAAGATGAATACCTTAGAAAGAGGATTCGAGATGTTTTAAAAAAAGTGAATTTTTGATGTCCCATTCTTTAAAAAATGTACTTAAGGGGTTGGGTGTGTTACATTTATAATGAACCAAATGATTAAAAATATCATAACAGAACAAAAGCACAAACCATGTATACAATATGACCATGGAGAACAACTCCAAGATAGATAATTACAAAATAACTCTTTAGAGAATAGGAGAAACTTGTCCACATAACAAAATACATTCATACATCACAAATCACCTATTGAAAATAATGAATACATGATCTCTATATATACCTATTCACGCACTACACTTGAAGCCCCTTTACTACTAGTCTGACCCTATTACATATATATTTAGACATTACATGTACATTTATCACCATATATTCCCCAACTGCGGCCATATCATATAAATTTCTCCCTATATATGTCCCCCTTGGTCATAACACCTCTCCTTTGGCACTCTTGTCAATGGTATTATACCTCATAATTCTTACTTTGAAATTGCATTCTCATTTTCTTGAGTCTATTTATAGGAAGAATTTTTTTTAACTAATAGATATAATAACTCTATTTCAATGCCCTTCTTCACAAAAGTATTTTTCTACCCAAGTCCAACAACTTTCTCTAATATCCATGTAAGAAAATAAAAATTAAATATTTTAAAACTCTAAACTAAGGTATAGAATGAGTAAGCAAAGTAAACTAAGGTACAGAAGGATTCCAAAGGAAAATAATTTGTATCCATAGCAATAGAATGTGTGTGCTAAGGTTGGAATATGAATAGAATTCTATTGAGTTGTTCAATTGTGTCAATGGCCTCCACAATATGTTATCATGACTAATGTCCTTCATATACAATTGGGTCTCAACTCTAAACTACTTGATGTAACTTTTATCGCTTATGTCTTAACACATGATACCACTTTAAACTATGCATGAGATTTCACAATGCAATATGTGCATCAATTGTCTCTCAAAATTATACAAGATGTGGTTCACTCCAATGTGCTA
The DNA here is from genome assembly GCA_009831015.1 of Picea engelmannii. Lineage (NCBI taxonomy): Eukaryota > Viridiplantae > Streptophyta > Pinopsida > Pinales > Pinaceae > Picea > Picea engelmannii. The sequence goes on from ML787367.1 coordinate 20,056, forward strand.
TCCTATAGTTTCCTAGGTTTTCCCAAATTGTTTTTAGCTTGAAATCAATTATGGTGGCAATTGGAAAGATTGAAATACATGTTAATGATAAAATGAATAACCCAAACAACACAAGTATAAAATTTATAGTTCCCAATAACTACATATAATCTAATACAAGAATAAAGTGCATGGATTCAATGGAAGCATACTCTGTATTGACCCTAAAAAACACATATAATTTGATTGTGATTTCTAACTTGGTTGTACTGATTTTATTTTTTATAAATCTTGTTGTAGAATCCATAGTTGAACTTCTTCATGCCTTGATTTATTCACTTTTTGGAAAAGTATCACAAACAATTTGATTATTATGGGTATATAAAGATGTTCTTTATTCTACTATAATAAAATCAATCCTATAAACACTATAAAAACTAAAATATTGCACCAGATCCAAGTTTCAATACAAATGACATGGTACAATGATGATTTCTTGCAAGTTCTACAAGTAATAAAAAAATATAAAGTGACATAAAGATTCAAGAAATAACACATCATGAAATAATATGAAAACAATAGTGGCTCACTGAACATGTAACAATGAACATGAAAATGTAGTAAATGAATTTATAATCAACACGTGCATTACACAATTTAATTATCAGAAAAAAAATTAAATGAGTACGAAGTCTGACAACTAGGAGACAGAATAAGATAGAGAGTAATATATAATTATTACGAGAGTAGGGAAGAGTGAAGAGGATCATTGGTTTTCTTGGCTATGAGAATATAGTTGAATGGTGGTAGAAAGCCAAAGGGGGAAGAGAGGATTTCTATTAATATGTTTTTCTGTTAACTATGCTTTTCATTTTTTCATTCTTTTTTTCTTCTTGTGGATTTTCATTTTTCCTCTTTCGTATTTATTCTATTAAGATACGAGAGAAGGGTATTTATATACAATTTACAACCTTATAACACAATTTCTAAGTACATTAGCTAATCATATGTACTTACCTTTTAACACCTATTCATTTTGGAACATGATAAGAATATGTTCTTACCTTCTAGCAGCTATTCATGTCCAAGAGGCTAAGCAGATGTAGCACCTATTCATGTCCAAGAGGCTAAGTAGATGTAGCGCCTCTTCATGTCCAAGAGGATAAGCATCTGTACTTACTTTCTAGCACCTAGTAAACGAGACCCCCCAAACACTGTAGGTCATTTTTTCATTGTACCATGATTTTGAATATAAAATAAGACATATATGTGACATGAAAATATGTTTGATCTCCACTTCTAACTAAAAATCATTGCATACAAGTACATTCAAAATTGAAGCCAATATATTAGATGTAAGACATGTATGTACTATCTAGTTATTCAAGACATGACTGGAAAATCCAAATCATATTATCTCATCCCTTAAGTGTTTTGGAGGACATATGGGGACCCAAATATTTTATAATTGACAACCAATTGAGATCTAGTTTTATGTGCCAAATTTCTTAAATTAGTACAACAATTCATCAAAAATCACCTCATTTCAATGGGCCACAAAATTAAACCAAACAATATGGAATCCTACATATCCATATAAATGTGCTTGATGCAATTTTCCTTTTTGTAATATTGAACTTACAAACATCGTAATAGTATGACATATTCAATTATTCATTCATGATAGACTTTTGTCATTTTCCATTTTCTAACTTTTGATTTTTTATTTGATTGAACCTCTATTAACTTTATGCACAGTGCACATACCAAATGACTATATTGACAACTTATGACATCTGATTGATAGTCTTGCAAGTGAACATGACTTTCAGTTTGATGGGTTTCTCGAAAAAATAGTATTTTAGTATGATGGATCATCTTTCATATATAAAATCATTACCATTACAATCCTCTAATAACTTCATCATTCTTTCTCTGCACTGCATAAAAAAATATTTAACTTTTTCATTATTTTCTACATGTGAAACCACAACAAATACATCTTCTACAATTAAGGCCCCATGTGCAAACAAGAAAATCATTTGATCAATATGAACAATTATGTACTATAAATTATAATATATTTTATATAGTGTATATATACACTGCTTAAACATAAAAAATATTTTTCAATAATTGTAACATTTTACCTTCTCTAACAAGATTGAAAACTCTATCACCATCAATTGACACTATAGCATCAGTTATTCCATATCCCTTGAGCTTGGAAGTGGAATTTTCTTCTTTGTATTAATTTATGTATGTGTCTAAGATTTAACACATTTTCCAATTTTGTTTTCACAAATATATTTGGATTGTGTGTCCTCTATGAAAATTCAACAAAAGAAAGATGCATTTGTTTTATAAAAAACAAACACATTTTGGTAAGATTTTGTTTTAATTGAATGAAATTTTTTATTCCCATGTATTGTACTGACTTCATATAGGATCGATCTATTTGTATCTTGGATTCCAATAAGCCAAAAAAACCTACATAGCTCAAGAATAATATATTTAAGTAAATGAAATGCCAATATATATAT